>VZTQ01003327.1:0-11287 GCA_013400755.1 Pelecanoides urinatrix
ATTTATTTATTTATTTTTGTATGGAACTATGATCAGAAATGAAAGAGAGAGATTCAAAAATTTCCTGATGTATAAGAATTTTGTCATATTATCATGATAAAGAAACAATAAAGTAGATTATTCAAAATTTTGAGAAATAGTGGTGATCCGTCTTACTTTAAATAACAAGAAATTCTGGCATGCTTTAGGGAAAAATGTTTCAATCAACTCATACTCATCAAAAACAAATGGACAGTGAAACACAGTGAATTGTTAATACTGAACAATGAAAATAAACAAGAAGCTAAAAGATGTGCAGACCTAAGGATCTTAATCACTTCTCTACCCCTTTAAAAATATCCTGAGCTCGAACAGAAAGCAAGGAGAAAAAGAATCAAATGACTAAAGGCAATCTTTTACTACTTTTAAATGCTATCGTACCTGGTAAGTGGCAAGATCTCTCTTTCAGTTCAGCATTTGGTAAACAGAAAAGAAGGGAGGAAGTAAGTGAAAATTTCCTTCCTATATTTAAGGCTAGATAAGATTTCATCTACTTTGACAAAAGTCAAGCCCTACACAAAACTTGAAATTGTGCTACCTTGAGATCCTACTGATGTTAAGACATGATTTTGAAAATCCCTTTTATTCCAGATAAAGTGTTTTGTTTATTTGTTGTCTCCTGGGAGCAAAGGAAGGTGGAATGTGCACATAAGAGAGGCTCCAATTTTGATACAGATTTAGCAAAACATTAAAGCATAGGCTTGTCCATTTTCTATGTCATTCTTGAGAGTACAGAGAGGAAATTGTTGAAAAGGATCCTATAATTTTACCTTCTTTTTCTCAAATACATAAAAAAAAATCCTCTTGAAAAATTGGATTACCTCAGCACAAGCACATTAATATATTCCTGATCATTTTTGTTCTTAATGAGATTGTACTCAGATTCAGCCATTCATACTTTTGGAGAAGGTATTTCTTTCTGTGTTTTATTATAGTATGTCAAAATTATTCTTACTTACTTAGAATGCTACTTAGAATGATATACGAGAAAATACAGAAAGATGTCTTAATCCCTGAGACCCAGAGATTTTAATTGAACCACTGTAGTTCAGTGAATGTGGAAAGTCACCAAAATGTATCTTTCATTTCGAACAATTTGAAAAGTATTTGGAATAATGAAGGTGATAATTCATTATGAAAACCCTAGAAGATGACACAAAATAAACCAGAAGGATTCTGTTCCGTCTTGATGTGGCTGTGATCTGTTTTCTACATTTACATTGTAATTTGAGGTACTCTGGGGATTTGGTTTGTCTGCAATTAGTCTGGAAAGCACAAGAATATACACATCTAGGTGTCTGTGCCTCTGTAAATATTTGGAGAAACTTTGCCCTTACAGTCACAGTATGTGACTTGCCATTCTGAGAAAAAAATACAAGCTTTAAAGGCAAACAGTCAGTTGAAGAGATGAACCAAAGACAAGACGTGAATGCAAACAAATCCTCACTTTGGAAGGATGAAGATAGTAACTTTGGGGGGTTCATTGCTACTTATTATCTCCTTCCTGTGCAGAGCCTGACCCCAGCCTTCATCACTGGGGTGAGGAAGAACTGCAGGAAGGCAAAAGGAGAGAGAGACCCAACAGAATATATTAGGATCCGTAATAAGACAGAGAAATGCCAGGAAGTTGGTAAGCAGAATTTCTATTACAAAGGAAAAAATTATGTCCAGGGAGACACTCAGCAATGCAGCACCTCAAAGACATGCCCCAGCAGTGGTTGTGAGCATGCAGGTGGTGGAAGCAGGATGGCTGCCATAACCATGCCTTCCTGCTTCTGGGGCTAGAGGTAGAAACTCATTCAAAATGAGACGGTATTTTTAATGCAGCACTGTGTAGATGAAGGGCTTGCAAGCAGCCCAGCTCACTCAGAACTGCCTTAATTATCATTACTGGCATTGAATTCTGCATATTATTATTGCCCGCATTTTTTAAGATTATATAGCAATATTTAACTGAAGTCAGAATCAAGATACTAATTCAGTGCTTTTGACATGGAAAAAAAAAAATTCAAGGCCCTTGCTTTAACTTCCCTGACCTTCAACCATTACCTTTGTAAAAACTCATAATTTCCAATATCTAATACATGTTTTCATCCCTACTCCTTTCCTGGGGCTTTTAAAATCATTTGGATTTTTCTATTCTTGTTGTGATCAAGAAAAAATAATGTTAAAATAGTGTTGCAGTGTCACTGTGGCTGTATACACAACAGTATGAAATTAATTCACAGCATCTATAATGTTTGATCTCCCAAGGGGAGAGATACACAAAGAAAATCAGCGCCATCTAAAAGCAATTTCTGAAGCAATTTCTTCTGCAGAGATTGTCATGTAAGAGACAATTAATTTGACCATTCCGGATATGAGTATGAATAAAGCTTTATATTAGCGGTGGATCAGAAGAGAACACTAGAAATCTGTGTACAGAAGAGTGTGAGACATAGCTGACATAGATATTAGACAGGAACAAGTGTGCTAGATTCTGCAACATCAACTACTTCTATGAAACCATTGGTGCAAGGCAAGAAAAAGTCCACCTCAAAATCATATCGTGACAGTTTTGTCCCTCTATGACAGAACTAATAGAACAGCACATTTCTTTTAACCTAAATTATTTTGTTTTCTAAACAGCAAAATCAATGCATTAAAAATTCTGAACTGTCAAAAAGTGCTGTATTGTGTAAAACAACAAATGGCATCATGGTTATTTGCATTATATTCTGGTAGTAAACAAACAGATGCAAAGAATCTGCATTCGTATCGTGCATTCATCTTCTAGATGGGGAAGTGAAGCACAAAAAGTAAGGTTTCCAAAAATACAAGAGGAAATTGGAAGCTAAGCTTAAATTTAATTGATGATGAATAGCAACAAGTGCCAACAGATATTAATGGGCAGTTTAGACAAAGTCTAAAGGAAAAAAAAAACAACACAGAATCCCCACCTGAAGACTTAGGTGCTTTAAAAGCCATTGTTGCCTCTATTTGCTTTAATTATGTAAGCAACTAAAGCTGCACTTCTGGCTATATTGAAGACAATGTTACTTTGGCTGTTCTGAGCATATTAGGCATAAGTAAAATCATTCAAAATGCGAAAAGCAGGGCCCCACTTAGCTAAGTCTCCCACAGGTCCCTGTTTAGAAAATGTATTCAAAGCAAAGTTAATGTATAAAGACAACACTGATTTTGGCACTGCGCATAAGAAGAGCAGCTCCAACCATTTCAAAGCACAGCAAAGAAAGAGAAACAAACAACAGAGAACATGACTCTGTGGCCCACTGATGACAGCATCTGTGCTGTAAGAGGGAAAATTTGTTTGCTTCAGGGAGTGCTTACATATCTTATACGTATCAGCCACTGGAAAAAGTGCAATATATGTAAGCAAGTACTAGAACCTAGCACTGGAATCTAGGACTTTTGCTGAGTGAATGCCCTGAAAAAGCATCACTAGATCACAAATTTTATTTTGGGTCCATCAGTCTCATATTCTTAATAGTACAGCTTCAGCAGCAAAGTAAGACCACCTTTGCTTCAAGATTTGATTTTAGTTAGGTGATAGGTGCTACTGGAGAAGGAAGGTAAGGATTTTCTATGGCAAGGAATACTTGTTTTCTAATTTTCTGGGACAAATGTGACGACGACTGAATTATTATATAATAAAGTGGATAGCAGCAATAATCATCACAACCACCAATTTTTTCTTCTTGACCTACTAAACCCTTACCCTGGTAGTCTGAATCAACACCCTGCTTCAAGACATACCTAAGTGCTAGTGGGTTAAATTATATGTCTAAATAGATATTAGAAATACATTAAACATGATTATTACATTTTAAAACAGAGGTTAGAATCAAATCAAGTTCAACAAGCAACTCGGAATCCACATGGACTGAAATTCTGAGCTTAAATGGGAGCAGTACAATACGGTCTCTTCTTTACTGCCCACCTGAAAAAGACAGCAATTCTTATGGCAGGGCGATCAAAAAGACTGCAGTAATAAAGAAGAAACCTTAATTATCCTATTTAGACTGAGCAAATACAATAATAAACGTAGTCAGAAGATCAGATTATTAAATAATACCAATACCTTTTTTAGGGAGAATTTAAAGAGATCAGATGAAACCCTAGATTTGGTCTTGAGTGACATGCAACATCTGGCTCAACATCTTTAAGAGGTGTTATGAAAATGTCCATAATGGACGCTCAACATGACTTTCGTAAAAGGAAGTGACCCTTACAGACCTACTTGAATTCCCTGAATGTGTCAACAGCTGTGGGAACAAGGATCATCCCAACACAATCTACCTGGATTTCTATAAAGCCTTCACAACTTGCTCACCAAAGGTTTTGAAGGGAACTAAACAGCCCTCTGATAAAAGGGATGTCACTGCACAGATAAATAATTGATTAGGAGGTAGGGAAGCAAAGTTTAGGAGTGGAGAAGGGCCACTGGGGAATTTTCACTTGGGTTTGTTCTGCTTAACACTTGGAAAACAGGGTCAGGAATGGAGTGACAAAGTTTTCTACTAAGATTATTTTTTTCAGAATAGAAAGAATGAGAACAAGTGTGAACAACTCAAGGTGAGAGACTTATGAAGTGAACGACTAGACAATAAAACCTCAAGTAAAAGTCACCATATATGAAGAAATGTCCATGTGGGAAAAAAGAAGTATTTACTTAATGCAGAAAAAGACAACTCTGAGACCATCTTGGAAATGTAATTTTATGGTTATAATATAGAGCTCTATGAGAAATGTCAGTTACTGTTCAGAATCAATTAAAAAACCAAATCAAATGCTAGGAATTATTTCAAAAGACAGAGAGAAAAACCAGAATATAATCATGCCTTATAATATATCCCTGGTTTACCTGCCTCTTGAATACTTCATGCAGCTTGGTTCCATCTTAAAAAATTGTGCCATAGAACTAGGAGAAGTTCAGAGAGGTTCAGGGCGATAAGGATGAGTCACCATCCTTGGAGGTATTTAAAAGACGTGTAGATGACGCGCTAAGGGACAGGGTTTAGTGGGCATGCTGGTGTTGGGTTGACGGTTGGACTTGATGATCTTAGAGGTCTTTCCCAACCTTAATGATTCTATGATTCTATGATTAAGGGTATGGAATATTTTCTCATCAGGAATGGCTAAGTGGGCTGTACGTTTCAGCCTGGAAAAGAGATGACAGAAGATAGAGTGACAAGCAATCATAAATAGACAATAGATGGCCTCTAATAATTTGGTTTCTCTATATCATCTAACAGTAGAATATACCATATTAACCCAGTAAGATCCAAACTGAAAAGAAATAAAAGGAGGTGATTCTTCAGGCAACATGTGTTTGAGCCATAGAACTCCTGGGAGCAAGACTTTTTGAGTGTCAGCAGTTCATCTGGGTTTAGGAACAGTATGGATCAGTTAATGAATACAGTGAGAGTTACTTAAGAACCCCTAACTCAGGAATGTGGATGTGGATTTAACAACAAATGTGTGTGTTCATATGAACCGTTTGCATATATAGGCCATATATGTTGAGAGGAAGGAAGTGGAAGGGGGAAACCTAGACACATGTTTTGGAATTAGCTACAATTACTCGCAAAAACATGCCTAGAAGCAACAACACGTAAATAGCTGCTAAAAGGCTGAGAACTAAGTCTACCTCATTTGTCCCTTGTTAACATTTCCTCAGGAAAGCATTTCCATTCTTCCTTTTGCTTTATCAGTTTCAAAAGCTGCACACATGTACAATCCATCAGATGGCCCAGAAAACCTGTCAATCAGTGTCAGCCCACATACTATTCTAAACTTTGAACAAGCAACAGAACTTTACATCTCTATGTTCAACCCTTTTTAAAATCCTTGTTATTCTCATTTTATCAGACNCATCACAACCACCAATTTTTTCTTCTTGACCTACTAAACCCTTACCCTGGTAGTCTGAATCAACACCCTGCTTCAAGACATACCTAAGTGCTAGTGGGTTAAATTATATGTCTAAATAGATATTAGAAATACATTAAACATGATTATTACATTTTAAAACAGAGGTTAGAATCAAATCAAGTTCAACAAGCAACTCGGAATCCACATGGACTGAAATTCTGAGCTTAAATGGGAGCAGTACAATACGGTCTCTTCTTTACTGCCCACCTGAAAAAGACAGCAATTCTTATGGCAGGGCGATCAAAAAGACTGCAGTAATAAAGAAGAAACCTTAATTATCCTATTTAGACTGAGCAAATACAATAATAAACGTAGTCAGAAGATCAGATTATTAAATAATACCAATACCTTTTTTAGGGAGAATTTAAAGAGATCAGATGAAACCCTAGATTTGGTCTTGAGTGACATGCAACATCTGGCTCAACATCTTTAAGAGGTGTTATGAAAATGTCCATAATGGACGCTCAACATGACTTTCGTAAAAGGAAGTGACCCTTACAGACCTACTTGAATTCCCTGAATGTGTCAACAGCTGTGGGAACAAGGATCATCCCAACACAATCTACCTGGATTTCTATAAAGCCTTCACAACTTGCTCACCAAAGGTTTTGAAGGGAACTAAACAGCCCTCTGATAAAAGGGATGTCACTGCACAGATAAATAATTGATTAGGAGGTAGGGAAGCAAAGTTTAGGAGTGGAGAAGGGCCACTGGGGAATTTTCACTTGGGTTTGTTCTGCTTAACACTTGGAAAACAGGGTCAGGAATGGAGTGACAAAGTTTTCTACTAAGATTATTTTTTTCAGAATAGAAAGAATGAGAACAAGTGTGAACAACTCAAGGTGAGAGACTTATGAAGTGAACGACTAGACAATAAAACCTCAAGTAAAAGTCACCATATATGAAGAAATGTCCATGTGGGAAAAAAGAAGTATTTACTTAATGCAGAAAAAGACAACTCTGAGACCATCTTGGAAATGTAATTTTATGGTTATAATATAGAGCTCTATGAGAAATGTCAGTTACTGTTCAGAATCAATTAAAAAACCAAATCAAATGCTAGGAATTATTTCAAAAGACAGAGAGAAAAACCAGAATATAATCATGCCTTATAATATATCCCTGGTTTACCTGCCTCTTGAATACTTCATGCAGCTTGGTTCCATCTTAAAAAATTGTGCCATAGAACTAGGAGAAGTTCAGAGAGGTTCAGGGCGATAAGGATGAGTCACCATCCTTGGAGGTATTTAAAAGACGTGTAGATGACGCGCTAAGGGACAGGGTTTAGTGGGCATGCTGGTGTTGGGTTGACGGTTGGACTTGATGATCTTAGAGGTCTTTCCCAACCTTAATGATTCTATGATTCTATGATTAAGGGTATGGAATATTTTCTCATCAGGAATGGCTAAGTGGGCTGTACTTTTCAGCCTGGAAAAGAGATGACAGAAGATAGAGTGACAAGCAATCATAAATAGACAATAGATGGCCTCTAATAATTTGGTTTCTCTATATCATCTAACAGTAGAATATACCATATTAACCCAGTAAGATCCAAACTGAAAAGAAATAAAAGGAGGTGATTCTTCAGGCAACATGTGTTTGAGCCATAGAACTCCTGGGAGCAAGACTTTTTGAGTGTCAGCAGTTCATCTGGGTTTAGGAACAGTATGGATCAGTTAATGAATACAGTGAGAGTTACTTAAGAACCCCTAACTCAGGAATGTGGATGTGGATTTAACAACAAATGTGTGTGTTCATATGAACCGTTTGCATATATAGGCCATATATGTTGAGAGGAAGGAAGTGGAAGGGGGAAACCTAGACACATGTTTTGGAATTAGCTACAATTACTCGCAAAAACATGCCTAGAAGCAACAACACGTAAATAGCTGCTAAAAGGCTGAGAACTAAGTCTACCTCATTTGTCCCTTGTTAACATTTCCTCAGGAAAGCATTTCCATTCTTCCTTTTGCTTTATCAGTTTCAAAAGCTGCACACATGTACAATCCATCAGATGGCCCAGAAAACCTGTCAATCAGTGTCAGCCCACATACTATTCTAAACTTTGAACAAGCAACAGAACTTTACATCTCTATGTTCAACCCTTTTTAAAATCCTTGTTATTCTCATTTTATCAGACTGGAAAAGGAATTAATTGCCTTTCTGAGGAAATCAGCTATTTTGGTCCTTAAAAAAAAAGGGTAAGCATAGGGGAATGGACAATAACCAGTTCTAAAGGATCAATGATGGGGTTGGAGGTTTATCATTTTTGGCCAAGAACTTTTCCACTTACTACTGATTATTTATTATTCTATACTGATCTCTGTATCAAATATTTACTCAGAAACACTTCTACTAAATTTTCACAAATGTATTCCAGCCATGACATAACTGCCAGCCTAAAATGTATGTGCAGCTATGAACTGCATAGGCTTAGAATAATGCTTCAAGTACAAGACAGTTAACCTTGTAAATTTCTACTTTTTTTTTGCTTTTGGATTATGTTTAGGTCTTTGTCAAACTTGGAAGATCCTAATGCATAACCTATAGCTGCACTGTTGAAGGACTTAAAAAAAAAAAGGAAAAAAAAAGATGTAATTTATTTAACTCAGATTAGGGACTCAGAAAGGGAGTGTTTGCATATTGCAACATACATTAACAAAATTTGTCCTTCCGTTCAGCCCTTTCAAAAGCTGCTAACACCTTGCACTTGGGACACAGTCTTAAAATTGCTCAGTTCTTATTGAAGTACTTAAATAAGTGAGCAAGTTTCCCAAATAATTACCTTAAGTAACATCTTGCCTACAGATTATTGAGCTGTTCAAATCTGATTTAGAAGCAACACATTCTGAAGGATTGTAGCCAAGCCAAATCTAATCATGTGGCTACTCTGCTTAAAAATTGAACTGCTAAGTCATTACAGCACTGTGTCGCAAAAAGTGGCCCTCAAGCAGTCAGAAATCTCTTCACTGGTTTCCTCTGCATGGTTTAAAACAGAACAGTTTCTGAAAGAATACTAGCCTTCTCCTGGCCAAAGCCAGGATTGATTATACTTAAATCCCTTCCAACAGATGCTTGTTTAATTATACTTAAACTTCAGTGATAGAAATCTCACTATCTTTCAGAAGCTTTGTAGAATTATTTGTACAAACAAAAAACAGAAGACATGACTCTTACATGTGGATGCCCAGAAAAATCAACAAAAGAATCATCAATATGTATTTTTAAGCAGAAGAAATATTTTTTCAATTCAGAAATGAAAAAAATTTTGCTAGCAAATTCCTTCAGATTATATTATGTTTTATATGAGAAAATTCTAAGGAAAACATAGTAAGACGTTAAAAATAGTAATTAGATGGCAACTTGTACAGGAACATTTTCCTACTGTTATACTGGTCATATTTAGCAGGACCAACAGCTTATTTCAGTGTGCACTGAACATACATACAAGCACAAACACATCTAAATTTTCTATCAAATGTCATTCATGTGTATAGCCAGGAAATGTACCTATATTACCATCTGAAAGATCTGAAGAACCAGTTGCATAAACACACAACCAATTCAACAATTTATTTGTAATTCAAGTCTCTTTGAAAAACAATATTTAACACATCATGTCCCCTCTATGAAGTATGGTTGAAGACCACCTCTAACAGCAAGCCCTGATGTAATCCTTAACTTCAAATGTTTCTAGAGTAGTTTTTTCCACCTTTATTTAAAATCTTTCATTCCTCTCTGAATTTTTTTTCTCTTCTATGACACAAACTCTTTTAAGTCCTTTGTCAGACACCTATACAACTTCTCAATATTATGAACCTCGAACACATTTCATGTTGGATCATTAGATAATGCCATTGTCATAATTGAAGGGAGGAACCCATGATGAATGAACGATTTTCTCTGAATAATGTTTTTCTTATAAAACTACATGGAACTTTTCAGTCTTAATACAAAGATGACTTTTTCAGTTCTTAAAACATGTAATATCTAGTAAAAAATTGATTACAATACTGAAATTACCCTAATAGCAAATACATAGCTCTACAACAACAAGTCATGTCTTAGACTCCAACATCAGAATGTTTTGTCAACACCCATCAGGTTCAAAATAGATGTATGCATGTGCATACATCTGTGTGTATATGTGTTTTACTGTTTAGCTACCCAGAACTTTTATTCTGCATTGAATCCATCACAGGGAGAAGATACTAAAGTAATATTTATTTTAAGCAAAGCCACCCAACAAGACATTTCTGCACAATACATACTGTGCTACAATACTGTACGGTAAACTTGACTGTAATTCCAAGTGTTGAAAACATCTGCTGCACAGCAACGCACAACTCACCAAATAAGAAAAATGTAGATAGCTTACAATTTAGTATGCTAGCCAGTTGAAAAGAACTCTGAAAAAGCCTGGAGGACATTAACCTTATTCAGAAATTACACACTATCAGTAATTATGAGGATTGGCTCTCAAATGAAGTTCTCATCTCATTGTATGATACTCAATAGGCAAGACAAATAATAGATGTATGTTAATATGATATAGTTATGTGAATAGGTACTATACAGAATTATTTGGTTAACACTGATGCATTACAAATAAGTGTGTAAATAAGAAAAATTATTCTAGCCTGGTGGTCTCATAACTTTATTTCTATATATACAAGCAAAAATTTCTGTTTGGGTTGCCATTGTAATCAACAGTTTACTAGACCTGCCATGTTTTAGGGATGAAAAAGTTCCACCATTGTAAACATAATAAGGATTATCATGTTAGGGTATCTTTGCTGTCCTGCAAAGTGAAACTTGAAAGAATCAGAAGTTAATTAAAAAAAAGCTGAATATTGTATGTCTTGATGGGCACATGGGAATGGCAAAACTTGAAGCTAAATACATTAGCCTAAGGACATTCTGTTTGATATTATAATGTCTATTTTAAATAATATTCAGTTGTCCCAAAATATCAACCAAGGGAAAAGATAGGTTAGTTAACAGTTAAGAGAAAAAGGGGAAATTCTAGACTTCAGTTAGTTTCCCCAAAGGCACAAAATTTTCTTTTAAGTCTAAACTTTATAAAATGCAGACACTGAATTTGTCAAGTCAGATGAGTTGTTCTGCTTGTTGGTCATATATTTATGCACCATATTTTTAATGTGTGGGTTTTTTTCTTCTGGTTTTCATCTGACAGTTAAAATCTGTTTGATATGGGGAAGAAAAAAGAGAGACAGACATTTAGCAATCAGAGGTGAGGCAGACAATAAATGTTTACTAAGACTGAATGTAAAAAACCACACACACACAAAAA
>VZTQ01003327.1:20230-31533 GCA_013400755.1 Pelecanoides urinatrix
ATAAACTATAAAGGATGTTCCTCAAGACAAACAAAATAAAAAGAGTAAAAGGAACAGTGATGGTTTCCACTAAAAAGTACTTATCCAAGGTTCTTTTATAAACAGTTATAATATTTTTCTGTTAATTTTAATCTTAGATTTAAAGGCATACAATATCTTTACAATTGTGTTTTGCCTGCAGTGGAAAACGGCAGCATTTTTTGTAATTATAACTTTTCCACTGAGCTGTTATTGGTTCAGAAAGGCTGTTTCACACTTGTAGCAAAACTAGAAATACTTTGCATGCATTTAACAGACATTTTGCTCAATATTAAGATAATCGTAATGACATCAGAACACAAGCAGGACAACACAACCCAGAGTGTGGGAAGAGAGCTACCTGCGACACTGGTTTTGGACAAAAATAGCAGCACTGTGGAAGGATGAATGGTGCTGTTTAGAGCAGCAAGATTTTGTAGGGACATGAGTCTTTCCCCACCTAAACCTGCCTCACCACTGACAGCATTCAGCTGCTGCCACAGCAATGGCTGTTTTAAACAATGTGAGGAGTAGGGTGTGAGAGGATAGGTGCTTGGTCATTGGATAACCCTTGTCCCTTGCTTTCTTCCCTTTTACTGGGGCAGATTCAGTGTCACCACGATAACTTCTTTCAATGTTCTGCATCTTAATTTCCATATCACTCTTCCCTATCTGTCATTATGATTTGCCTTGGAGGTGTGTACAATGGCACATGGCTGTTTCTATAGATAGTAAGGGTAGTATACTGGGCCACTGTTTAAAATGGAGTTTTGCATGGCTACCAAACTTTCATCCATCCTATAGTGATGCATGCAAATTCGCACCGGGCTTATATTTGATTGGTGTAATTTCAGATACACACAATGTTCCTTGCAAAAGTCTAATACCTCAACACAATGAGCCAGAAATCTACATTATGAAACATACATTATTAACAGTATCTGTTGCTTCTGTGCAAATCCAGATTACTGATTCTGAGGTAAATAGAATCACTCTTGAATCATGTTTTTGCTGAGACAGCTATTCAACATATTGAATGAAGTTCAAACTATGCTGATTTCTAAGTCAGACAACAGTTGGCAGATATAGTTATTTTAAAAAACAAAGACCTACAACTATTCAAAGTTAATCTAAATTATTGCATTATTGTTTATGTTGGAAGTTGTTGCTATAAACAGTACTGAAACTGTAGCATAAATGTAATACAAATTAAAAAAAAAAAATTTAATTTAATGAGAATTAAAGAACAATCTAATTCAGAATATGTACACTTTATAAGAGATTAATTATCACTCTTTTACATTTTCATGTCATAAAAAATGAACATTTAAGTATATGCTGCCTGTTTCTATTGCTTGTTATACTATTTTGCATTTACAGTGTAGTAATAGCAGAGGAAAACAGCTATGACCAGTGACATCTCATGAGAGTCATGGTACAAATCTGTACCATTGTAATTAAAACCGATAGTTTAAGCCTTTATCCTGTTTCATTGTTGAACAACACATCCCATTGCAAAACCTATGAAATGCACATGGGAGCGCACTTAAGAAACAACAGTAGAAAGTGCATACTTTGGGATTAAAAGAATCCAGTTTTGGACGTGTCTTCCTCTTTATTTAGAGCATTTCTATAGTCATTTCACATGAGAACACTTTTCTAAACAGACAGACAGACAGGGGAGAAGAATCCATACTTTTGTGGATTAGTCTTGTAGATAATTACAGACATAAACATTTTTAAAGTATACACATTGTGATGTTATGTTTAGGAATACACAGCCATTAACTCTTCAACAATGTCAGCTCCAATTCTGTTTCCTTAAGAGATGAATAGCAGATTATGATAACATATAATAATTATGATTATTATTCCATATAAAAAGCCTGTTCCTGTAGAAAAGAGACAATAACTACACTGGGTAACAAGAGACAGTAGATAGAAGAATAAAACCAGCAAAAATGGGGAAAAATAGCAATGTTATATTTGTATACAATCAGTTGCAATGGTAACTTAAGGACTGTATAGTCAATCTTTAAAAATCACTTTCTAAAATAATTTCTCCATGCAACATTTTAGAGTTCTATGTAAGGGGAAATAAATCCCTCTGGGATTTTATCCTTAGCCTTTAGATCTTAATCAGATAGATTTTAATTTATTAAACCTACTTTTTTTTTTTTAATATGTTTAGTTTTATCAGACCTTACTGCTCATTTCTGAAATTTGTGTATTTTCATAGGAGAATAGAAAAAGAAATTCCAAGGCATGTGGAAAACCTTCAAGTTAAGTTCATTCAATTTTAGTTCATTCATACTCTCAAGTGTTTCATAAACTAATTTGGGACTGAAGTGTGTCAGTTTTAGAAGTGAATCTCTTAGAGCTTTTTGGAATTTAAAGTTAGAATACCACTTTAATGATGCATTGAAAAATTCAGATTACACTCTGACACTTAATTTCACATTCTGTCAAAGAAAATAATGAACAGTTTCCAGCTGGCAACCCAGTGTGGGTTGGATTTGTTGTTTGTTTTTTTCCTTTTCTTACGTAAATTTTCATCCAGATGACTGGACAGATGTGATGCATTATGGGACTGTAAAATTGTTAATGTAAACAGAAGAAAAGCAAGAATGCCCTAAGACACTGATGGGCTACACCTGTCCTCTTCACAACTTGGGTCAAATCAAAACATGACACTGTCAGCTAACATGATTATAGCAGTATGACTCTTCACAAAAATCTTCTGTAGGTGATAGGTTCATATCGCTGGCAAGATCCACAGAGTTCTTCAGGCTTCTGACTTAGCATTTGCTGTGTATAACGTACCTGAAAAAGCCCTGAAAGCATTCTGAGTATATATTGAAAAGGGTCGTTTCTGCTTTCTGCTCATCCAGAGTACTGTAATTCATAACACTCCTTCTCATTACCCAATCTGATATCTATATCCATATGCTTTCTGAAGAATTTTAGGATAGATAACCTTTAATGAAAGTCACCACAATATGCATGCCAACAACACTGGATTCCAAATACTGAGTCACCTAAAACGTTTTCTCTACTGCTTACTCATGAAATAAATATGAGCTACTAGAAACATAAATTGAATTGAAGGTATTTAGAAATCAACAGCAAAGTTCTGGCAGTGAGTAACATCTTAGAAAGTTAAAAACTTAGAAAAGCAAGTTGCTGGCAAGATGTTATACTGGAGAAGCAACACTCCTGTCTTACAGAGCAAATGGAACCATGGAAGACAGCAAAGATTATCCAACATACATTCCTCTTTGTAGGAGTCAGACATTGCCAAAGGACTAAATTATAAAACATTGGGAAAAACGCAAGCAGGCTTTCATAAAGTTAATCTTACATATGAAATATATTATAGCTTTTGGATAATATACCCACAATAGAATCACTAAAGGTAAAAGGCAAAATACTTTCCTGAGTGAAGAAAACTACACCAGGATTAAATCAGTCTAATGTTCCTGAAAATCAAGAACACTTAAAATAAAATAATTATTTAATGTATACTTAAAAGTCACTACTGTAAAAGGTGCTTTACTGTAGTGTATTCATACCTAAGTTCTTCTATAATCTTTGTTAGATACTAAACAGAGATAGTCATGAGTAGGAGTAGGCCAGAAGAAAATAAAAAAAAAGACACAGGAAACACAGCTACCGCTAGTACCAGTAGTCAGGGACTAACTTCTGCAGATAAAACATTTTTTAAATTTATGATCTAAAAAGTTCAGCCCACTCAATTTCAAATCTATCATGACTTTTTTGGGGAGAATATCTTATATAGGTATATAGGAATGTCTATTCATCTACTTGCGGCTTTCTTCAAATGCCACAGAAGGTATTAAAAGGAGCTCCACTGCGCATGTGTAGCCAAAGCAGGGGGCTGGTGCACCTGTAGAGCAGGTGTTGATTTAGCAAGCTATAATTACTACTTGCTCATAGTAACAGGAATTGTCATATAGCTGCACAAGCAGAGTGCAGAAAAACATGTATGGAGTAAAATGTGCAATTCAAGAACTAAGGATTTAGAATAAACAAGACAGATGTCTGGCAAAAGCAGAAAAAGAAATGAACAAGGCCTGAAACAGATGGATCTTGCCCTTTTCTTTTGAGGATGCAAGCAGTATAAAAAAAACTGGGTGAGGAAAGAGAAGGAAGAAAGATGATGTGCGCTTTGTTTCTAGCTATCAGGCCTGATGACCTCAACCTCCATGACTAAGACCACTGAGGACTGAGGTCATCAGTCAGCACTGATAGCCAGCATCAGGCCCCTGGTGTTGTATACTCCCCACTAATCAAAGCCAAACTAGTTAAGGACTAATTGTTTGAGTATGTAATGATTGATAGTCATTAAAAACTAACCACTGCCCATGTGTACTCTTAATGAACGACCATCCAGTAAAGTGTTGTTTTAATTAACTGGTTTGATTTGTCAGTCTTAAACAATCCCTAATTCACCAATGTATATATATATAAATACATACAGACACATGTAGTCAGTTACAACACATATCATATACTTAAGTCCTCAAAGCACTCCATGCTTCTGTCATAGTTCTGTGTTATTCGCTCAAAAACCTTCCAAGGATACAGCTATTTCATGTGCATTTTGTTTCCTGCTGAGATGTTGGTTTATGATGTGCAAATGAATGTTTATGCTGAATGAGCTGAAATATGGATATCCTCCAGTTGCCAGTTGTGCAGTTGTGAAATATGGCTGGCCAAGCAGACCTGGCTACGGTAATACAAAGTCAGTGAAAATTACTTGACACTTAGACATTTTATATTGACATTAAATTTTAAATCAGATTAAATAGACATGTTTTCAGGTGTTACAGAAGATTAAAAGAGAATCTTAACTCAAAGGAAAAACTGATGGACATATTCATTGTTTCTTCTTTCTCCTCCGCAGATCACTCCTTTCTAAAAGTCAAGGGATAAGACATTTTACTCCATCTTTTATCAGCCTTATTTCTAAATCAACCCATTTAATATAATCCTGTGACAACACACATGGATGCTTTAAAAGGACGTAGAATTGAGTTTTAGAATGTAATAATTCAGAAATGTTAAGAGGAGACCACTGAAGGTGGTTGCTGAAGAATGTTTCAATTACGAACTAATAAAACATTAATTGTATTGAAATAACTATTAATATCAAGTTATTACTCTGCATCCGTTGCACAGAACTTATGCTTCAAGAACAAATATTAACAAATTAACCTGGAAAGAATGCAACTTGTCTCCAGCAAGACTTGTCTCCAGACTGGAGAATAACAAATTAAGGTGAGCAGGGAAAAACGGAAGACATGAAATACTTTCAAGCATATTTTGAAAAAAATAATGTGCAGATACATAGAAAACAGCATGACATAATGAATGAAGGCTTTACACATAACATGCTAGACTAATCTGTTAGTCTCTTGCATAAATTATTGCCTGAACGAAAGAAATACAGCAAATCTCAAACTGGATTTGAGTACCATTTATATCTGATATAAAACCACATTTAAATCTAAATGATTACAATCAAAAATATGGAGATAACCAGACAAATTAAAATGTGGATAAGGAGATACACAAACAGGCAGCATGGAAATGGGGGGAGATAGACTGTAAGGAGGTTACACAGGAAGATACTCTGAGATTAGATCCATTATCTCCTGTCGTCAAAACTTTTGGTAGTGATGTTAATAAAGATATTAAACAGAACTGGGCCCAATACTGAGCTCTGGGGAACACCGCTTGTGACCGGCCCCCAACTGGATTTAACTCCATTCACCACAACTCTATGGGCCTGGCCATCCAACCAGTCTTTTACCCAGTGAGAGGCAACATCAGAGCATGACAGGACATAAAGAACTGGAGAATCCTCATGCAAAAAAAAAAAAAAGAAAGTGAAATGAAAGATGTAATTGGAGAAAGTGTGAAATAGAGGCAAGCAAATCACTGTTATACTGGAAAATGGGCTTCAAATCCACAGAGCCTCAGTAAGGAGGAGCTGATGGCAGCAGCTAGAAGTGCCTGATGAGTAGAGCAGTTTCTAGAGTGATATGTACTGCCTAAGCACCACCTCTCCCATGGTCCACTCCAGCCCACCTGTAGGTCACTGTCAATAACCTGGTTGCTACTGATTCCATGAGCATAACTGAGCCAAGCTGCTCACCCATAGGACACTGTTTACTGCTCTGGTGTCCCTTCTTAATTTGAACAGTGGATTTGTCACTCAGGTTTCATTATTCAGGGAGCCATGGTAGATGTAGAGCATAAAATTGTCAGTGATCAAAGGGGACAGAGTTGAGTCTGCCCAGCAGCTTGAACCCAGAGAATTAAAGCCAGTTTCCCAAAGTAAATTTTTTGTCAGCAGATAATGTCTTATTGGTTACTTACTCTACTCATATCCAAACAAGCACTCAAGCTCCAGTCTTGAGCATTATTGGGTCATTTCATTCTACGTATATATCTACATATAAATATATAATAATATATGAGTATTTTTCAGTCTGTATTTCTTCCTCTCTAATCGTATACAATTATTGTGCTTATTGGTCTATTATTTAACAGCATTAACTGTAAACGCCATGTAAAGCTCTATGTTACTTCAATAGTAACAACCAACAGTATTCAGAATTTATGCTATACATTCTTAGCTTTGCTTGGGTCTCTCTTGGGAAAAATGCCAAGCCACAAAATGTCTTCTGTCCCCTTCTGTTGCGGATGCATCCAGCTCAAAGTGGATTTGGCGGAGACAGATAACAACACAACAGGCAATGCGTCCACCTAACCACAGTGATGGTAAATGTCCGACTCAAGCAAAATCTGGAAGAAACTAATGTCTGGATTAGGTATGTAAATATGACTATGAGTCAATCATCTTGCCTCCATAAATAGTGGACAGCCCAAGAGCCCTTTGAGCTCTCCTGCACAGCAGCAGGCTGCACGCCAGGATCTCCCCTTGAGTAGGGATGCCTCTCAAGTTTACTCCTTGAGGTTGAGAGATTCCTTGCTGCAACAGATTCTCAGTAAGTGACTAATAGCCTTATGATGTATTGCCTGGAAACTAGAATCTGAAGATCCCTTCTACTTCATATGTTCTAATAGTCTGTATTCTGAACTGTGAGGAAGATAGAGTGGAATAATAATATAATAATAATATAAAAAAATAAAAATCATAAGCTTTCCCCTGTAGACAGCATACAAAGGCCTAGAGAAACTGAATAACTTAAGATTATAGAGGAAGTAAATTTATTTTGATCACAGAAAGCCATATCTTAAAGCTGAAAGCTTTATAATTTTTCAGAACAATTACACACCTTGCTTATGAGAACTTTAAGATTTCTATTATTAATGTCTAATAAATTCAAAGGATACCAAATCAGTCATTCTTTAAAAATCTGTAATATTTTTTGTTCTTAAATTTCTGACAAATATGTACAGATTTGTCTGCTGATGTAGTATTTGAAAGCATTAAAGGCAATTATGTTTACCATATTTTGATATTCATTGCACTTTACAGTAAAAGCCTATCTCTAAAAACTACTGATTATACTCTAAAGTAAAAATACTTTCAAACAATATTTGGTGCAATTCTTTTTAATTCCACGTAAACAAAACTGCACTTAAGTTGTTTGTTAGCATTTCTCTATAAATTTTTATTTAGTAGAGAGCATATTGTTCATTTGACATTCAAACTTGATTTCCAGCATTAATAGATAGATGAGTAGCTATGCTTATGTTATCAAAGAAAAAGATGATTGTATATGGTATTAAATATAAAGAACATTTGTCATTTTGCTGACTTCTATTGCAAGTAGAGGTAGTGATCAAAATACCCTGCTTTCAGTTTGAGGCCAAATAGAAAAGAAGAGGAAAAAGAAAATCTACTTGCCAAGACATAGAGCCAGTAAGGAGCTTCAGGTGCAAGCCAAAGTGTGTGTACGAGGCATGTTTCCAATAGAGGGAACTACCAAATGAATCAAGGGGTACCGAAGGCAGATTTAAAGAGTTTTGTTGACCTCTTCCAATACAGTCCTAAATTTGGCAGTGACTGTGACAAATTTTCCATTGCTGCAGACATTTTAAAATAAGTCTGGACATTTACGCTTTTCAAATACGCTCAACTTCAAACAGGAATTAGTATATACAGATTCTATATCATGCACTATGTGGGAGGTAAAATCAGATCACCAACATTGTTCTTTCTGGATTTCATAAGCTCCAAATCCCTTGCCTGGGCACCAGATGCCATCCTGGGCATGACATCTTTCTCAAAGACACTTTCTTTTGCAGAGATATTATGCCATCTCTTGGTTTTGTTTTTCTAGACTAATTTATTCTTAATCCCTGCCAGTTTTTCCTTGGTAGTGAAAGCACTTTCACTGCCAAGATTTTGACCTTTTGCTAATTACTCTTGTGGTTAGGACACCACAGCACAATACTGTCAGCAAAGGAGTACTTTCAGTTTATGGTTTTCTCAGTTTTCTCAGCAATCTCCATTGCCTTCTTCATGCACCCCAATAAGCTGTACGGATCACACAGTAAAGGCACTGCAGAGCCCACTTGTACCAGCAACAGTGACATTGCAGGACTTCTTGTAGGATGTTACTTACAGAATAGCTTCAACATTTCAATTTGTCAACACGTTACATATCTGAGGGGTTATGGACTGGAAAACTTGAGTAAAACTTTGGTGCTGAGACACCAACATGCACCAGGGAATGTAGCTTTCAAATGGCAGCTGAGGAAGGTCAAGTTTCCTTTCACTGCTTGGAGTCCAAGTTTTCCTGCTAAAGTCTGGGTATTAAGCAACAGAAATTGTCCCTGGCAGGGCTAGCTTCCATGTATGCATTTGTTTACATGAAGTCATTAGAATTTAACTAGCTGTGTGACTTTTGGTAGGACTGTAGACAATATGTTTAATAGAATATGTCTGCTTTGTACATATGTACATATGAAAAGAGTTTGAAAAAACTGTTGCTACTTTATTAGTATGTTAGAGAGAGTATTCCTTGCTACAATAGTTGTAATCAATGTTCATAAGATACTGATCCAATTATAAAATAAAACCCATGTTGAATGCTTATTAGCTTTAATAAACTTTGACTAAATTATTAATGTAAAATAAAATCTAAACTTAAGAAAGATTATCTTTGAAAGTGACCTAAGATCCCTCAGTGACTAATTTATTTTTGCTATGTTGCTGTAATTTTCATTGAAAAAAGATATATTTTCTTCAGCACAAATACCTGAAATCTTTTTATCTTTTTTTTTTTCTTTTCTTTTTAAATGGGTATTCACAAACAAGCTTTGTCAAAAAAAATTGGACCAGACTGATCATTGAAGTCTGACTATTTTGGTATTGTTCTCAGCCGCACTTCAACCATTTCTCTACATCATTTTAACTCTTTGAGAAGTTTTGGATTGTTCCAAAACAAATTTCTACCTAAAGAATTAGGATTTGTTTCCACTATACCAGATGTAAAGCATCAGTGTTACAGTGTAACAGTCTCTATTTAGTACTGTCCTCCAAACCAGCTGCTAGTCAAAAGGGCACATCACTGACTAAACATTCTTTTCTTCATTCCTCTTATCTTTCAATTTTTGCATTTTATATTGATGTTAAATTTTAACTAGCTTTAGCTTCTGTTACTGGTTCTTTTATGCTCTTGCCTGATAGAATGAGGAGCTCTTACATGATTTTTTTTTTCCATGGAAGTACTGACAGCCTATCATCAAGTGACCTCCTTATCTTTTTAGTAAACACTCTAGCTTAACTTTTAAAGACTGAATTATAAGAAAAAATTTCCAAATCTTTAGTTGTTTTCACACTCTTTCCCTAAAGAACTTGTCAGCAATCAGTCCCAGGTACCAAAACTACACAAGAACAAAAAGCAAAGAGTTGGCTTTCCCTCTGTTTCATTCATTGACCTGGCTAGGATTGCTTCTCCTGCCAAAGTACACATTTGCTGGCTGACTCCTCCTCCAGCAAAACTGCATTCCACATTCAGTGACAGAATTCCTGCTTTTGAGGAATGGAAAAGCAAATAGTCTTTTTATAGACCAACAAGAAGAACAGAGAATCAGCTTAAATAGTAATTTTCCCAGCATACCTCAAAAGAATGAGTCTGGTTTGGGTTTGGGTTTTTTTCATGTTTTTTTTTTTTCCCCATAAAACTCAATATATGTCACCCTGTTTCTTTGGGATTCCAGCCTCACTGAAGCCAGATTTTCTTGCTGTGTTTGCCTTTAGGGAAAACCGCAGCTGACAGTGTTATGAAAGAGTGCCTTTTCTTCAATATAAAAAGTGTTTCTCTTTCTTCCCAGGTGGGTGATAACATTTAATCATTTCTCAAACAGCTGGCTAATTTGAAAAGGCTCCATTAATTCACCACTAGCCATAATCATCTTGCAAGAGAGACAGTAAGGCAACTGGTCCAGTTGACGTAACATGCAAAAAAAAAAGTTATTTTTCATTTTTAACCAGTGCAATATGCAACAGCAAAGCATTACAGAATGGGGTACAGATACAGGGAGCAAGTTGCCTTGAAACAGGGAGTTGGATACAGCCACTGATGAAATGTTCATCAAACACCCCAAGATGTTATTTTGCTATTTCCTTTCTCGTTCCTTCCGTCCCTCACTTCTTCATTCTCCCCTCCTTAGAAGACCTGTATTTCTGAAGAAATGTCTTTTCTGTTCACCGAGTTTAGACCAAAAGATCTTTGTGCACATTGTTTGTAAACAATCAAAGTGCATCATGAATATCACCATGTTTTCAGAATCTCAAAAATATGAAGTATTATTCCCAATAAAAATAAAACGTTTTAAAAAATTCTCCCAATAGGACTGCCAACAGAAACTTTAACAGCCAGCATGGTCCTCTCCATGGGCTGCAGGGAACCCCCTGCCCCACCGGGGTCCCTCCCGGGGCTGCAGGGGCGTCTCTGCGGGGGCGCCCGGAGCCCCTCCTCCCCTCCTCCTGCTCTCCCCTCGGGGCTGGCAGGGCTGGTTCTCTCAGGGTTTCCTTCAGCCCTGGCTGCCGGGCAGTGTTTTGCCCTTCCTTACCCGGGCTCTCCCCGAGGCGCCCGCCTATGGCTGAGGGGCTGTCGCAGTTTAATCCGGCAGGCAGCCAAACACCACACAGCCGCTTGCTCACTCCCCTCTCCCCTCCAGAGTGGGACGGGGAGAGAATTGGAAGGGTAAGAGTGAGGAAAATTCGTGGGTTGAGATAAAGATAGTTTAATAGAACAGAAAAGGGGGGGGGGGGGAAA
>VZTQ01003327.1:31591-69768 GCA_013400755.1 Pelecanoides urinatrix
GGGGGGGGACGGGACGGACCACAATAGCAATAACAACAACAACAACAACAATAATAATAATAATAGAATATACAAAATGAGTGATGCACAATGCAGAAAAAATATTGGACCAGACTGATCATTAAAGTCTGACTGTTTTGGTATTGTTCTCAGCTGCACTTCAACTATTTCTCTACATCATTTTAACTCTTTGAGAAGCTGCATCCCGGCTATGCTCCCTCCCAGCCTATTCCAGAGCATGGAAGCTGAATGTCCTTGACTAGCCCTGCTAGCCAGGGTATTTAGAAACAACTAAAACCATCAGTGTGTTATCAACATTCTTCTCATACTAAATCCAAAACACAGCACTAGGAAAAAATTTAACTCTATCCCAGCTGAAACCAGGACAACTGTGCCCTGCGGTGGAGCCGTTGGGGCTGGCTGGAACCAGCGGCCCCTGCAGTCCACCCTTGCTATCAAAACCTGGACAGCTGGACCCAATACAGGGAAAAATGCTGACTTCCAAAGGATTAAATGGATACTTAAATGAAATACTATTATGCCTGAAGCTAACAAAGATATCAAATGCCTGTGATTTTTTTATGTACAAAGTACTACCATGTCTGCCTGTGCTTCTGCAAACTTAAATCTTCTTCACTGTTACAGAAAGCTACACACTCTCGTGGTAGTTTAATGTTTTAACTTTGAAAATATTTCAGAATAAGTATTTCATTTACCTTTTTTGTTCTTTGTGTTTGCTCTTTGGTTTTCCTTACTTGTCTCAAACAATTTTTACATGGTTCTAAAAGTGAAATTGGCAGAGGTTTTACAAGACATCTCAAGGGCATCTGAATCAAGAATTAAGATAAAACTCAGTTTAGAATTGAAACTGTAAAGAAATACTCTTGAACAATAACCTGTTGTGCATGTGACAGCAATTACCTTCTAAGGCCCTTTTAAAAATGAAAATCTATTGGTCCTGAACTATAACAGCCAAGCCAACAGCCCTTCCATCTGAATACATTAACTTTGAGAAATTAACAGCTAGTTTGCCATAAAGGGAAGATCACTTTGATTCGTGGGTTTGCGCCCTTCACCAGAATTGCTCGAAACAAGAGAGTTTGCTTTGCAAACAGGATATACATAGGAAATATTTAGGAAGTATACAGGAATTATTCCCCTGGATACCAGACACACTCTCACCCGCTTCCTGAGCCAAGGGAAGGCTTACTGATGTCTTCTCTCCTCCTTTCCTTTCACATCATTCCTACTATCATTCAGCAGAGATTAATCTGTCCAGAGGAACCTATCTAGAGGAAAGAAAAGACAAATAGGGAGAATATTAGAACTTGACTCCAAACACTTTAATTTAATACTTCCTGATCTTTATTTTTAAAACAAATCACAGGGAGTTTTCTGAACATTATTTTGATGTTAAATACAATTTTCTAATACAAATGAATGAGATGATAGTTTTCCACATCAGAGCTTTGAAAATTTCATATTTTAATCTACTTCACTCCTACACACTAATCTTTATCCATTTAATATACACTTAACACCTACTATTTTATCATTATAGACACCTACTCAGCTAATCAAGGAGTTCAAAAAGTTCCTATTGCATGGGGAAATAAGTTTAGCATATCACCATTATTTTAAAAAAGCTATAGAAAGAAAGCAAATACACCCTACTTACTACGGTAAACAAATGAAACTTCATAATCCAATTCATAAATTGGAATTTAAAGTGTTTAAGATTATAGTCCTCACTTCATATTTATGGTTGAAATGTTTTAAAATATAAATGACTGAAGATTTCACAATCTTGTTTGGATGTGAATTTTGGACATCTCTCATGAGACGCTTGGATTCTATATCACTGTAACAAAAGTGGCATGGTTGCAAAAGAACCAAACATTTCCTGTCATGCCAGTCAAACTTGTCAATACCCGAATGTTTTAATGCAACTACTTTGTGTAAATGGGCAAAGAGTACACATAAAACATCAATTACACAGCAAAGCTGCAATCAGCACTACAGCTAAGGAGAAAAAAAAAAAAACAACAAAAAAACCCCAAAACCAACATCGGTTATGACAAAAGCTGGAGCTGGTAAAAAAAATGAAGTCTGCACACTTAAAAAAAGAAAAATTTCCAATTTTCCACAGGTTTTGTCTTATGTTTTTATTTTATTTCCACTTCATGTTAGTATCCTTGCCTTGTTACTTTTACTTTCAAGTACAGCACAACATTTAAGGGGAAATTACCATTTGTCATCACTAAACCACTTGTAGCCTTCCTTCTCAGAGGTACTTTTCTCCCTTCGTCCTCTTAAAAAATTTTCTAGATTTGGAAAAAAAGCAAAATGAAGCACAGACTGTCCATCATGATTTATTGAGTAGCAAAAAGGAAGGGAAAAATCATTTAAAAGTCTCAGTTGATTAAATAAATCTTAAATAAATCTTCAAACCTACATGTCAGAATTCCCAAAGGCACAAAATATTAGAAGCTGCTCTTCACCTACCAAAATAAACTACATGCATGAAAATGCTAGGTTGAAAGTTTTTGCCCACAACTATAATATTGCTTACAATGTTTGAATTACAGTATCAAACATGACTCTTCTATGATGTAAGTCAAAATGAGACTGTATTTCATATAGCCAATTAAAATATAGGTTTAAAATTTGTTTAATAATTCGTTTGCTGGAAGCTCCCTCAGTTAGACTTCTCATTTTCCAAAAGTATCCCCTTCTGATAAAAGAATTAATTATATTTTCCCTTCTTAGTTAAATTTGAAACTAATTTCCCTGTAACAAGTAATACAATATACCTACTGTAGTAAGTAATATAGTCTCACCTTCCCCTAGGGAAACAAAAAGTGCTTGAGGTTGGAAGGGACCTCTCGAGACCATCTCATCCAATATTGCTACTGAGAGGATGATTACCTAGAGCAGGTTGCCCAACACTGTGTCCACTTGGGCTTTGAATATCTCCAAGGATGGAGATTCCAAAACCTTCCTGAGCAAGCTGTGCCAGTGTTTGACCAGGGTTTGGTTTTTTTTTTCCTTATGTTTAAACAGAATTTCCTGTATTTCAATTTGTGCCCATTGCCTCTTTTCCTGTCACTGGGCAGCACTAAGAGCATGGCTCTGTCTTTGTACACTTATAAGATTACCCCTGAGCCTTCTCTTCTCCAGGCTAAACAGACCCAGCTTTCACAACCTCTCATTGTACTTAGATCCTTCAGTTTATTTATTACCCTCATGGTCCTTCACTGGACTCATTCCAATAAGTCCACTTGTCTCTTTTACTGGATAACCCAGATCTAAATCCAGCACACCAGGTATGGCCTCACCAGTGCGAGTAGAGAGGGTCACCTCCCTTGATGTGCTAGCAATGTTCTTCCTAATGTAGCCCAGGAAGAGGTCGATCTTCTTTGCTGCAAGAGCACATTGCTGGCTCATGTTCAGCTTCTTGTACATGAAGATCACCACGTCCTTGGGTATGACCATCTCATGGTCACCGCAGCTGAGGCTGCCCCCGACCATCGCATCTCTGACCAGTCCTTCCTTGTTTGTAATATCAGGTCCAGCAGATTGTCTCCCCTCATCATCTCCTTAATCATCTCTGTCAGGAAGTTATTATCAGTGAACTCCAGAAATCTCATGGATTGCTTGTGCTCTGCATGCTTGCCCTTCAAGCAGATATCAGAGTTATTCATGTCCCCCATGAGGTCCAGGGCCTGCAAATGAGGCTTCTCTGAGTTTTCTGAAGAAGACCTCATCCATGTCTTGATCAGGTAGTCTGTATCAGACCCCCATGACAACATCATCCACATTAGTCTGTCCTCTAATCTTGACTAAGCAGCCCTCTGCTGACTATCACCTCCCCCTAGGCAGAGCTCCATGCATTCTCTCACATAAAGGGCAACTCCTCCTTGCCCTCCCAGCCTGCCCTTCCCAGTAACCCTGCTTGCAATACTCCACTAGTGTGAGCTCTCCTACCATGTCTTTGTGATCCCAGGGAAATCTCAGCCCTGTAACTACACACAGACCTCTAATTTCTCCTTTTTCTTCCCCCATACTGTATGCATGAGTTTACAGGTACTTCAGAGAGGCACCCAGTCATGATGATTTCCCAGAATGAGAGCTTCCTCCATAATACTGTCTTGTGGCCACTTCCCTATGCGGGGAACATGGGCTTCCACATCACCCCATATACTTTTTTTTTGCCAACCTAGTCTACCACTTTCTCACTTGACTGTGGATTATCATCTCCCTCGCCTGTCATTCCCAGTTTAAAGCTCTCCTCAGCAGGTTAGTTGTCCTGTTGAGAAAGGTGCTTTAGCTCCACATTATCAGGTGGATCCTGTCTCTTTCAAGCAGTTTTCCATCCTCAGAAAGGGCCCCATGATCATAAAAATTAAATTCCTGTTATTTATGCCAGGCTTTGACATGCATGATCCATCCATTCTGCCTTCTGTACCAACAGGATTGAAGATACACCACCTGTGTCTCCATACACTTGGCCACGATCCCAAAGCCACATAGCCACTCTTGATATACTCCAGGTCTCCTGTGGCCATATTGTTGGTATCCAGATGAAAGAGTAGCCAGGGATAATAGTCAACTGGTCAAAATGACAAAGCTTCTCTATTAGTTAATGCTGTCACTTCTGTTACTCTCCTTTTTTTTTTTTTTTTTTTAACTTAAAATGCTTTTTCAAACAATCCCCTGCACAGACATACTCCAAGTCATACACACAAAGAATAAATTATTTACATTGTTAAACACATACTTAACATTAACCACAGGGCCTCAATAAAAACACTATTTACAACTGCTATTTTATATGTCACATAAGCTGCATAAGGTCTTAAGCCACCAAAGAAAAGGAAAGGATGATAATTTTCTCAACTGTAAGAAAAAAATTATATGGGTTAACATTAGATCAGGCTTACCTGAGAGAAACTTCTCTTTATAAAAACAGTGACATCTGATAGTATGCCACTTGCAAGGCATTCTTCCTGATAACTAAAGAGATGACCAATTTTAACAAGTTCATCAGCAGATTTTTTCCTGTACAATATATGTTCCAAGTAGTTGATGCAATTAGAATATTTTCAGCATGAGTTCTGACATGCAAAATAATTCTCTTACATCTCTACATAGAAACTTATTTTTCTCCCTTAAATTAATAACACTAAAGTAACTATGTGATAATGGAGAGATTAAAGGTATCTGTTGTTGATGGAGCCTTACTGGGTGCTTAACGCAGTCCCAAATAAAATGTCAGAGGCCTTTAAAAGTTTCGTCTATTACTGGGCAGGTTCACACATTTTCTAGTTTCCAGGTGAGTGATGTCTAATTACTAAGGAAACATGCCAGAGAGTCTGGAAGAAGAGTAAAAGCTCCCAATATAAAAGCTGCTGTCTAAGCAGAGAAGACATACTGGAAGGAGAATTTTCTGTAATTGTTCTTGTTGAGCTTTTCCTTGTGTGCAGGGGCAGAATAGGAGATGAAGTGGTAGCAGGAAAGGTTATGGAAGAAATCAATAAAAAGAAAGGAAACAAACTGCCAAGGCCAGGTGGTAATCACCTAGGGATCTAAAACATGAAATTGCTAAACTACTAACCTCTTCCCTGAAACTGTTTTCATAGCAGAGGATTGGAAAATAGTCAAAGAGATTCAAGAAACCATAGGTTTCTAAGCCTGACATTCACAGTGGACTAATCATAGTAAAGGCATAAATAAAGTACAGAAGTCTGGTCACCTGACTAAATATGATACACTAGGGAAGAGACCATATGGTTTTTTAAGAAGGAAAATCATGTGTCACAGAGTCACTGTATTTCTCTGAAAATTTCAGCAAGTCTATAAATAATGCAGATCAAAATAATTGAGGCAGCCTGAATTTATAACAGGCTATAGTTGAAAGCTTTCATTGAGGGTTCTTTAGGAGATAAAGTACCTATGACATAGGAGGAAAGGATCTTGCATGGATAAATAATTGGTGAAAAGACAGAAAGTGGGAGTAAACTATCTGTTTTCACAGTGGAGGTGGTCACCAGTGGGGTTACGTGGGGATTTGTGCTAGGATCAGTGCTGTTGAATAGTCTGGTAAACGAATTGAGAAAGGAGAAGAGTGAGATCACAAAAATTGCTGATAATACAAAGTAGTTCAGAACAGTAAAAATAAAAGACATCTGTGAAGAACTGCAGAGGACTTCTGCAGGATTCAGTAGAAGACTAGATAAATAGATAAATGTGAAGGGAATGCTCACAGACCAAAAAACCAAACCATGCTACCCTGACATAAAATTATGCTCCCTGAGCTAGCCCTTAAGAGTCAGGGAAAAAACTTTAGGGTTATGACAGATAAAGAAACATCTATTCAGAGTCCAGCTGTAGTCTAAGAAGCAAATCAGTTTTTAGGGATAATTAGGAAGGACCTTTGTAAGAGCTAGAACATCATTACAGACGTTCTTAAGTTTTTGGTGGCCGCGACCCTCAAACTGTGTGCAGTTTCGATATTCTCTCCCCACTTTCAAAAGGATGTAGCAGAGCAGATAAAGCTTAGAGAAGAGTGAAAAAAGGTGGCCAAAGGTGGAAGAGATTTTGTAGAACCAACAATGAAATCATAGAGGCCTCTTCAGCCTAGAAAAAATAGTTGACTGAGAGGAGATAGGACAGATATTTACATTCAGACACCGTAGTTTTTTTGCTTCTCACATCATTTATTCAACTGTATTCTAATGTCACTGCCAAATATTTAAATGCAGCTCTTGCTGGAATATGAACGAATCTTTAAGAAGTACTTTCAAATAACATTTGTATGGAAAAGCACTCTTTCTTGTCAACTGTGGTCACCACCAAATATAAAATGTTAGTCTGTGAACATGCAGTTGGAAAATACCTCAGTGAACAGCTTATAATAAACCTCTGCCTTAAAATGAGGTTACTTGGCTGGGTGGTTACTAGTCTGAATTGTCTATTGCAGATGTCCAAAGCCAATAATTCTCACTCTCATTTAAAAAAAAAAAAAAATCTAAAATTCTGTGGAACCATGAAAGAAATCCTGTTATAGTCCATGCAACATAATGATAAAAAAATTAAAAAAAAAAAAAAATCAACAAGGTAATAATTATCACAAAATTGCATCACTCTTTCCCTCAATTTACAAAACCTTACTTAGGAGCAGGCATTTGCAGTTTAAGAGAAAAAACAGAAACATGGGATAAATAAAACCAGTCCCTCCCTTCATGTACACTATATCAGAAATCAATAGCATAACAGCAGCAATTGAAACACTGGCAGAAAGGTGTTTTAGATCTATCTAAAGAAGTCATCCTTAATCTTTCTAAATACAACAGACATCAGCACAACAAAATAACAAATGGTCACCATGGCGGTCATCAGTAAAATCAGCCGGGTAATATACACATCAAGCAGGACAGCAGTTAATGAGATATAAAAAGGTAGTATACTGAGTTATTTTCACATCCTCATAATACAATCCATCTTCTAAATAAGCATGAGAAAAAAGTGGAAATTGCTCTGCAAACGTGGAAAATTTTAAATGCATTGGACTCAGATGTAGTATAGTCCCAAAACAAGCACAAAGAAAACATTAAACACATAAGAAAAATCACTTCCAGTACTGAAAAGTGATATACAGCAACAGGGCTATAACGAGCAGAACTACTTTCGACCACTTCAGTTTTAAAATTGGAGTCTATAACTATCTTCAAGCTATTTTATTTTTCTGAGGCAAACATAATTAAAAAGCAGCCACTCAACACTAGAAAATATGGTCAAGGAATTACAAGACACATGCAGATAATAAACAAAATGCTACAGTAAGAAAAAGGGTATAGTAAACAGGCTATAAGGTCAGTGTCATAAGCAATACATCTCCATTTGTCTTCAACCCACATTTAAAAAGTCAACCTCCATCCTATCTTTCTGAATTTCTACAAACTAACATTTACACACCTTGAAATAGAATCAGTTTTTCATCAGTATGGCTATGGACTACTTAGAAAAAATATCTTTTGCAGCAAAGAAGAAACTGTCAAGTAAAGCAAATTGGAAATGACTCAGTAAAATTCTACTGATATATCCAATTAAATGTGAATGCATGTCTGTAAAGCCTCTCAGAAGACCTGCAAAAAAATAGGATAATTTACAAGTAGCATTATATATATATATATATATATCTAGCATTGTGTAAAACACAATGGTTAGGGTTTGTTTTTTTTTTTCATTTTTTTCCTTAAAAATTTCATATAGCTTGGGCTTTATTCTCAGCTGGTTCCAAGTAGTATCATGCAAAAAAATGGTCATGAAAATTCATCAGTCTTTGATGCAAATTCCTGTCTTAATGATCAGCTTGGTATAGCCTAATGGCCTCACATGGCAATTTTAATTGTAGGACAGGCATACCAGAGTTTGCTGTAAACCAGCTGACTTGAATACTAGAATTAGTTTAACCGTGGCTGTGTGAATATACACTCTGGGTAATTTAACCACAGACTCTTTGCACCATAGCTCCAGTGCTTCTCATTCCTGAGCTGGTGTCTTTGAAGTTAGGGGAGGTACCTCAAACACTGCACTGCCAACAGTTGCATGGAGAATTTCTTAATGACAGAAAGGACATTGGCACACAATTGCTCAATGTAGGTTCAGATTGGCATAAATTATTTAACATTGGCAGGTGCATTCCCAGAGTTCCTGCAGTATTCAGAGACTGAAACAAGGATGGCACCTTACACTGGAAATTTTTATTTCCCTTCATTTAGACTGTGCAACTAAACTACAATCTTAATAATCTGATCACTTAATATTACTATGTTGAAGGTCAATATTCAAGTAGTTTGATCAGTGTAGTGTGCTAGTTTTTATTTATTCTGAGACCCAACAATATTGATCCCACTGGGGCATTCAAAATGTGTGTACTGCCTAAAAATTCATTAGTAAGGACTACTGAGTATAAGCATCACATGATGCTATCCCAAAAAGAGTCTGATTTTGTCATTAAATAGTTTAGCTAAAAAATACAATAAAATAAAATGTATGTTACTCTGCAGTAGATAGGTTTCCTGTTGGCCAATAATGAATTGTATTCAGTTACAGAATGCAATAACCTTTTTTTTTTTCCTGCATGGAAAGCAGAACAGCTAGTGGAAAAATATAGCATCAGTTACTGAATGATTTTGTATCTCTTGCAGTGAAAAAATTTAGCGTGCTGCTCAGTCTCCAGTTATACATCCTGGCTTTTAATAACACCACAGGTTGTGAGCAAACCCTAAATACACGAAGTGCATGAATGTGTAGGGAAGACTGTGGGAGGCGAAGGGAAATAATTAGCCAATAAGACAATGCAGGTCCCAAAAACCTACCAGAGATAGGAGTTAAATGGACTTCACCATTTAATAAAACCTTCTTACAAGTAGTAGACTAGCTACTTACCTTATTTGTCCTAGCATGTCAAATAAACATTCTTAGACAGTTACCATGAAATTAATACTGCACTCTGTAGAATATCTAGTCCTCTAACTTCAACAATTTAAGCAAAAATTGATTAAAATCCTCCCTCACATGGTAGTTTTTCCTTGAACAGATATATATCAGAGACATTCTGAAAAACAGTACAACTGTTACTGAGTTTATGGCAAAGGTGTGCACCTATTCTGTTGCTAAGTAATGTTAAGCAACCTTAGCATGGATTTCTGATGGAACTCGTTTCTGTATTGCCCTCCTTAACTTCTTACTCTTGTATTTGTGCCATGCCTTGACTGTTCAGAATCTTAAACAATAATTCTTCTCCAACACTAATTTTCTCTTTAATAATATATGAAAACAGCCATTCCCACTAAAAAAAAAGGAAACTTTAACATAATTTAAAAACATTTATTGAAAGGGAGACACAGCAAGCAAGAACCAGTTATGAAGCAATCACTTTCAGGCTGTATTTAGTTGTCCATAACAAAATTTCAAATTCATGCAAAAGGTGTGTGGGGAAGCAGGATTTTATTTTATTTTATCAGGAAAAAAATGACAACTTGTAAGGACGAGGAAGTTGATGAGGAAATTTAACACCCACCCCCCAAGCCCCATAACCCCTCCCATCAAGTAACAGATTTTTCACATCTATATTCATGAAGGATTATGTTCCAGGCATCTTAATGAGTTTCCACTAGTCAGCTGAGCCTTGATGGTTTAAATAAACATGTTTTATTTTGTGTGGGTGAAGACCATATAGGCAGTAAACATAGCTCAATTATTGTGTGTAAGCCAAAGCAATGTAAATGAATGGTGTCATGTAGCTATCACTCTGTATTTGAAAGATGAAATACTTCAAGATTAATGTGACTACTTGTCCTGATCCAATGTTGGGGGAGGTTTCAATATGATCCCAAGAGTGAGATTAAGACACAAATGAGGTCAAATGATGCCAATTTTAAAGGTCCTAAACACCTTCTATTATCAAAAGTGAAACTTAGTAGCAATAGATTAGAACAAAGATAGAAATTAAGCAAGCATTCAGGATAGAGTTGCAACAATAGTCACCACCATGGATCTGTGGCATCCCGAGGGTCCAAGTCTTTCAGTGTTTCGGAGGCGGGCAGTCGCACCGGAGTCCAAATTTCTTGGTGTTTCTGTTTCAGCGGTGGGCGGTTGCAGCACCCACCCATCCACCCATCCACACACACACCGGGGATTGTCTTGGCAGCCCCTTTTATCCTCACTCAAGGGCTGCAGTTTCCAAGGCAATGGCACATACTTGCACGTTGCTACATTCCGGTGCACGCGCACACGCTTCACGCAGCTCCAGCCTCGCTCTTTAGCACGCAGCTGGCATGCGGCTGCATATGCACACGCACACACGCTCCTCGTGACTGTGGCTAGCGCGGGGTCTCTCGCGACCTTCGGTTGACCCCAACCAAGTCCTGCGCACAGCGCGGCCCCTGCAAACCGGAGGCCTCCACGGCCGTAGCCGTCCTTATCATATTCAGAGGATTCTTTGCTTAGACGAGCAATCTTTGAGACAGATGTTCTACAGTTCAGTCCCTCACACTATTTTTCTCAGTTCCAATACATACATATACATATAATATATGTAGAACATGGACAAGATTATACTTTAACACTCACATACACTTGAGTAGGCAAAACTTCAGGCACGACCTCAGTTTATTTCAGCTTCTATAGTTTAGATTATCAAATAGCACACAAATTGCAGTAGAGGCCACTCAAGTAAAAATGATGTCACATTTCTATTCCGAGAGGTAGAATAAAAAACCAGACATATAACAGCTCTTCCTATGTAAGTATGCAAAATTCACAGTTCTTTCTTATTGTTCTTTCTGACTTAGACCCATCAGCTGCCACAGCATCCTTTCTCTAAGTGGCACAAGTGACAGAAAACCTCAATGAAGTCATACATTCCCATTTCTTTCTTCCATACATCGTACATCTAAGAAAACTGAGAGCTATAGCTTGAAGGCCTGTACACATCCTTATAACTGATAAGAAAAAAGAGAATTAGGTTGAAACTTAATGTGCTAAGAATATGTCACTTCATCATATACTGGTTAATACTAGGAACATAGCTTCACTGGATGATAGTCAACTTTCCTCAGTGATACAGGCAGTCCTTTATAAATTAACTGCTCCATGTACATTCTGAACTAATTCATCTGTGCTGGAAGATAAATTATGACTCCTTAAATGTCACTTCCCTTAAAATATTATAGCAAAAGATGAATAGGGCAAAGTGAATTTATGAGATGAAGTATGTCTTTCCTATAAGACCAAGAAAAAAAAAACCTACTTCCATCTCAAAATAGATAAAGTACACTCTTTGTCAATTTGATGTCAGTTTCGTCAACTGAATTTGAAAGACCTGCAGTTAAATGCAACGAAGGCTACAACCATCACTCTGAAGCAGATAACAGAGAAAGTTTGTTTCCTTGAAGTGAACTTTAATGATAGCTGCTTTGAGGCCAAGTCTCAGTTTTGCTCCTTATCCTATATTCCACTGAAACAAAGACAGACAGTTCATAATTCTGTTTGCAACTCATTGAGGACATATTCCTTCCACAGCCTCTTAAAGTAATATTTCAAATTCAAACGCAGCAAGTTGGATTAATCTGCCAATTTTTTTCTTAACAAGTAGCCTAGTAAGACTGTTGAGTGTCTGTGACCAGAAAAGCGCTTATGATCTGAGGCAGAGGTCTGGTATTTTGAAATACATAACTTGTTGACATGAATTGCTTTTTTAAGTAACTTGAACTGACAGAACTGGACAAAGAATTAAGCACTTTTGTTCCTGTGGAAAAAAAAAAGTCATAAGAGAAGGGTAGAAAATGTGATGTGGTTACAAGCCAGCAGTTATCATACCAATTTTCAAATAGAATAATTCAAATAGATTTCCAAAAGCAGCAAAGCAATTCACATATTTTCACAGCTGGATCATTGAACTCCATCTATTAGTGTTGTCTAATGTTTTTCATTACAGGGTTTTATTTGCATTTGATAATGACTTTGCCAGGTTTCAGTCATTCTGTTCATATTGTCTAAGGTAATTCGGTGGGGGGGGAGGATGGGGTGAGTGGGGCATAGGTCTGGGAAGAAAAGGGACGCATTCATCTTCATTAGCAGTCTGTCAGAATTCATGTTTGTTTTCAAGAACAAAGTTGGGGCTGGGGGACAAGAGGGAAGATTGATAAATACTGAAAGACCTCCATCAGAAAAAGTCTGTTCTTTGGTGAAGGTTAGCCTTTGAACTTGAGTTTACCTCATCTGAAATCAGCCACATTTATTAAAAATACATGCATTTAGAAACTGTAGAGACTTGCCTTCGTTAAGAAACTAAGAATTACTGAAAACTCTGTCTTTGTTGACCATGTCCTGCTTTTCCAGCTGATAGTACAGACCAAGTGGTTTATGAACTAACTATGTAGCCCTATACACTCCAGTCCCAGGCAGTGGGAAAAAGCAGGCATACTGGACTTCTGTTGCAGTGGCTGTTGTGGAGCTGTGGAGCTCAAACTGACACCCAGGAGGCAGACTTGCCTTTGCTTTGATGTCCATTAATCAGAACTCTGGTTGTTTTAGATGAAAACTGATTTAAATGACTAGGGAGACAAACACTGAAATTAGTGAACTGTTACAGAGATGGATCAAAAGCCAGGACCAGCAAGGAGTCTGTCTGGGAGCCTAGAGAGGAATGGGTCAGGAAGGAGGATAATCAGCAGCAGAAGAGAGAGGACATTGCATGAGATGGTGATGAGAAGGAGCCAGGGGGTGGAATAGAGGTGACCTCTCCCAAAGAAATGCGATGTATGTGAAAACAGGTAGATGCAACTTTCTTGAAAGACAGATAATCCATCTTCATGAATCTCTAAAAAAAACCTGACCCAAAGCTTGATTAAATCATTAGAAAACCTGCCATTGACTTTGCTGACACACAGAAGAGCCTTTGTAGCTGAGATTTTCACAAGTGTTATACATTCTATTTCTGCTCCTGATACAATCAGCCATCGAATGTAGAAGAGAGTTAAATTTTTAAAAATATATATCAAGGGTTTGAAGCAATAAATGTAGAAAAGTTTAGAAGAAAAAACCCTACTTTGAACTGAACAGTGAATAACCTGTGATTCTCTTTACATCTTATTTAAATTTTAAGAACAATGATTCCATTTTTTCCTCACTAGCTAACAAATAAAACTTTTTGCTTAACTGCAGAAGCATAATTATAGTTTAACACCATATAGACAGATCATGTGTTCCATGAGGAGATGACTATTTGGTTGTCTCAGACTTGGATTGAAGCTCATTTACTGGATCCTTGTTTCACAACAGAAATGCTTTAAGTGCTCCTATAATGCAGATAAAAAATAATAACACATTGTATGAGAAAGTAAATGGTCCCATTTCTAAACAAAGAAGTCATACAACAGAACAGAACAGAACAGAACAGAACAGAATAGAATAGAATAGTTCCAGTTGGAAGGGACCTACAATGATCATCTAGCCCAACTGCCTGACCACTTCAGGGCTGACCAAGTTAAAGCATGTTATTAAGGGCATTGTCCAAATGCCTCTTAAACACTGACAGGCTTAGGGCATTGACCACCTCTCTAGGAAGCCTGTTCCAGTGTTTGACCACCCTCTAGGTAAAGAAATGCTTCCTAATATCCGGTCTGAACCTCCCCTGATGCAGCTTTGAGCCATTTCCACGTGTCCTGTCACTAGATACCAGGGAGAAGAGCTCAGCACCTCCCTCTCCACTTCCCCTCCTCAGGAAGCTGCAGAGAGCACTGAGGTCATCTCTCAGCCTCCTTTTCTCCAAACTAGACAAACCCAAAGTCCTTAGCCGCTCCTCATAGGACATGCCTTCCAGCCCTTTCACCAGTTTTGTTGCCCTCCTCTGGATTCAATTTTTCAGGCATCTTTGATAGAGACTTTTAGAATGTTTTGCTAGGTTAAGCAAGCACTTCATTTGCAAGACTTTAAATACAGTATCAGGTACCAGACTGTACTGATTTTGGCTGGGATAGAGTTCATTTCTTCATAGTAGCTCATATGGTACTGTTTTGGATTTGTTACCAAAACAGTGTTGATGACACCACATCAATATTTTAGCTATTGCTGAGCAGTGCTTACACAGCATCAAGGCCTTTTCTATTTCCAACACTTCCCCACCAGCTAGTAGGCTGGGGGTGCACAAGAAGTTGGGAGGGGACACAGCTGGGACAGCTGACCCCAACTGACCAAAGGGATATCACATATGACGCCATCCTCAGCAACAAAAGTTGGGGGAAAGAAGGAGAAAGGGGGTACATTCAGAGTTATGACATTTGTCTTCCCAATTAACTGTTATGCATGATGAAGCCCTACTTTCCTGGAGATGGTTGAACACCTGCCTGTCAATGGGAAGTATTGAATGAATTCCTTATTTTGCTTTGCTTGCACACACAGTTTTTGCTTTCCGTATTAAACGGTCTTCATCTCATCCCATTGGTTTTCTGTTTTACCCTTCCCATTCTCTCCCCCATCCTGTAGAGGAAGTGAGCAAGCAGCTGTTTGGAGCTTAGCTGCCTCTGGGGGTTAACCCACAACACATTAACATTTAGAAAACAGTACTGCTACTTTTCCTAGTCCAGTCTCCTTCAGTTTTATTATAATACCAGCTAAATTTCCAGACATTCTACACTTACATAAAGACAGTAATGAAAAGGAAGTTGGAAAGCTAACAGTTTATAAATGCAATCTGAGTATTTAAAGATGTTACAACCCACTTTAATAAATGTGTATTGCACATGTAACATTCAAGTTTTTGACTCTGTATGGGGAAAAAATTCATTAAAAGAACTATAATTAATTATTGTGCGTGGAAATCAGTATCAAATCCAAGGTTTCTCAAAACAGTACTGGAGTCAACTGAAAAATACTACTCTCCAGGTTTTTTTCTTATGTGACATTAAGACCAAAACAAAAGCAATCAAGTCCTGGAGGATTTAAAGGAAATATTCTATTTGATGGATTATCCTTCCTTGGGTTATCTTAATTTAAGGAGTCTAAGACATTTGAATCATATAGCTTGTATTTTGTCAATCAAAGAGTCTCATTGCAAGTCAATAAAAGGAATCTTCTATCATGACTTAGGCAAAATAAATAGGTTGTGACCCACTGGTATACTCCATTGCCAGTATAACGCTCACTTTTATGTGAACCCATAGAGAGCAGAAGGGCATTGCGTGAACACACAGAGAAAAGAAATGTGAAGAAGGGTGATTTAGAGTGCCTCTTCATTATGCAAAGTCATCTAGATATAGTGGAATGTCGTGCAGTATGAAGTGTTGCTTAAATTTCATGCCACAGCCTATTCAATATGGTATCTTTCAAATCCTGTCAATATAGGAAAAATTAAACTAGAATTAAAAGATCAAGCAGCAAAAAATGAAATAGAATTTAACCTCACCTATATTTCGATAAGCTATATACTCTCAAAGGTCATATGAATCTCTGGGAAGGAGAAAGGTATCAGCTGCGAAGCTTTACTCTAGAAAGTTATCAGTTATAGTCTTTTAACTTGGAGAAACCTGCTCCACTTTCCTTTTCAGGGCTCAGGAGAAGGGAGATGCCTCTGGGAGAGGTCTTCTTATGACATAATCACAAGCATAACTGGAAATGCAAGCAAGTTAAAGCCATCATAACCAATGAGAATGCCTCATTTTTCTTCAAAAAGTTTCAGACAACACATCACAGTTAACACAAAATCACAATATGGTAGCAAGCATGCAATTCTGAGAATTCCATGGATGCTGTGACAACAAAATACTCATGCACTGCTTTTGTTCATTGCCTTTGGCCAACCTTGGATAAAATTGGTTGTTTCCCCTTTACTCCCTGCTGGCTAGAAAGCAGTTTAGAGATCAGACTGCTTTATTTTCTGACTTGGATATACCCTAAAGCAAAATCCAGTTTTTTCAAAGGGGAAAGATCTCATAAATGTGTCATAGAATGACTGAATAAAGAGGAAAATTACAACAGAAGCCAATAAATATTGTTGCTATGCTGGAAAATAAAGCAGTTTAGACAATATCATAACAGCTACATCTACAAACAATGTGCAACAAAGCCCTTTTGACCTCAGGCAGTCACTTCATGCTATGAAAAAAAAAATCTAACATCTAATTTCCAGATCCAGTTTGAACACATTCTAGCTATGGCTAGATTGACTTGGCCTCTGGAACTACACAGTTTTGCCAGTTTGGTGATCACAGTGAAGGTTCAGTCTATACCTTCCTTAGAAACTAAGCCTCAAGGCACAGGAACTCATCATTGAATGGCTGAATGGTAAGGGGAAAATACAGAATTCACATCTTAAGCTGTGCACCAGAGACTTCCTTAGTACTATTCTGCAGTTATATTGGAGGATATAACTCATTTCAGCACAATCTAAGCAACAAATTGATAAAAGGTTAGCCCCAGCTGGTTTTGGTATTCAGGAGACAAGAAAAGCTATTAACAATCCCACCTTCAAACTAAGATGGATGGTATGAAATTGTTTTGAAAGTGTACTTTTTAGTCAAGTATGAGATTGGTCATAAACTATCATTTAACAATGACTGAGCTCTATTAGAAGTTTGGCATCTCTGTTTTTTCCAGCATTCTTGACTAATTCAACATTGCACTATTGAACAGCAGTGTCCTGGTTTCGGCTGGGATGGAGTTGATTTTCTTCCTGTTAACTGGTATAGTGCTGTGTTTTGGATGTAGTGTGAGAATAATGTTGATGACACACTGATGTTTTGGTTGTTGCTAGGTAATGTTTACACTAGTCAAGGACTTTTCGTCTTCCCATGCCCTGCCAGGTATGCAGGGGGCTAGGAGGCAGCGTGGCCGCAACAGCTGGCCCAGCTGGCCAATGGGCTATTCCATACCATATGACGTCATCCTCAGCATATAAGGCTGGGCGAAGAAGAAGGAGGGGGGGATGTTTGGAGTGATGGTGTTTGTCTTCCCAAGTAACCGTTATGCATGATGGAGTCCTGCTTTCCTGGAGATGGCTGAACACCTGCCTGCTGATGGGAAGGAGTGAATTAATTCTGTTTTGCTTTGCTTGCGTGCGCGGATTTTGCTTTCCCTATTAAACTGTCTATCTCAACCCACGAGTTCTCTCACTTTTACCCTTCCGATTCTCTCCCCCATCCCACCCGGGGGGAGTGAGTGAGCGGCTGCGTGGTGCTCAGTTGCCATCTGGGGTTAAACCATGACAAGCAGGGACTGCCAAAAGCTGAATTTAATGTATACAAACTCAGCAAATAAATAACCTTAAAGCTGGTTTGCTATGACCGGGTAACAATAAGGATGAGGCAGGCTGTAAAAGTTTTATACACAGAATAAATGTGTATTCACAAGTGAGCTGCCAGGTCATTTCTAGTAAGTGTCAATAAATTCACACTTCAGGACACACTAAATAATTTGAGAGATACAGCCCATTTTCCAGAGTTGTTTTGTTTTTTTTTTTAAAAATAAGTGTTACTGTACAATTTTACTGAGATTCCTTTGCAACAGTTTTACGCAAGTCTTCTTAAAGACAGGCTTAATAATGTAAGACCAACTGTATGAATATTAAAAATGGATCAAGAAAAATAATCTTTTAGAAACTTCTGAAGTTAATTTATCAAGGTGACCACTTCATTTTTTCTAGGGGGGCGTTTTGTTTTGTTTTCCTGTTAATTTGCCAGTTGTGGCTTTTATTTTCCTAAATTTTTTCAAAGGTATAATGTTTGTGATAAATTCACCACACACACAAAACCTACACATAACGACAGTGCAAAGACATCCTAGCCACACTGTATTTGCAACATACTCAAGGAATGCACCAAATCTACAGTGTATATAGGTTATTGTTCTGTACATTCCTATCAACTCTCATGCATTTCAAGCATTCACTCACTGCAAACATACTAATTTATACCTCCCTAGTAAATCTGATGTGTTCTCATCATGTTGAAAATATTGCATGTATACGTTTATTCACATATCCAACACTTTTCTAAATATGGATGTTTCTTTGCCATGAGAATGAGAATTAGAATAGCCATGAGAATAGCTTCTGAAAAGGCCTTAGGTCAAAATGTTAGAGTTTTACCCTATTAGCTGCCAGCACTGAAAAAATTGTCACCCCTTATTTCTATGGCATAAAATAACAAAACCTGCCATAGAGCAGTTGTACCTCTTACTGATATAGATGAGGCATTGAAGGACATGAATGTGTTAAGCTGGAAGAAAGTGACAGGGCTTAGACTGGTTCCTGTGACATAGCCAGAGCAATGCCCAAAGCCTCTGCGTCCCTTCACTCTCACCTGGTTAAGAGAAAAGAATATTTACGGATGTTATTTATTGACATCCAAACCCACACCTTGAGCATCAGCCCTGAAAGAAACGTTAATGTGGTGCTGGACTTACGAACTAACAGGACTATAGGTTTAGCAAAAAAAAAAAAAAAAAAAAGTATAATGTGCTAACATAATTTTGTCTGGGATTGCACATTGTTTATCTTACGTTTCAGCTTAGGTGAAAAAAAAAAAGGAAGAAGTACCTTTGCACTAAAAGGGAAATTTCTTTATGTGAGAACTCAGAAGGGGAAATATTTGGATTTTAAATGCTACTGCTAAAGATGATCACCTAATGGTAAGAACAGGTATTTCCAAAAGCATATGAAAAAGATCATGTATAATACGCTGTATAACACATATATATATGTGTGTGTGTGTGTGTGTGTATAATTCCAAGGAGCAGAATATTCTCCACATAATTTATTCTACAATTTTAAAAAGTCTATTAGTTCATCACTGCTACAAAGAAGCAAAACAAATCCATGATAAGTGTAGTTAAGTATTTCAGGGAAGACTAGCACAAGTGACTTAATTATACAGCTGAGGCATGAAATGGATCTGAAGTGATACACAGAAAGAAGTAACAGCCACAAAGTCTGCCCTCTGTGAAGAAATAAGCATAATAAAGAGAAATGAACAATATTTTTTAACTTTAATTAAAATATTAATGGACTTCTTTAAGCATTACAATTGTTTAGAAGTGTTTTAAATGCCTCCATGACTTATCTGTGTTTCATGAACCTAGTAAAAATTATGGCTGTTAGTTAAAAATTATTACACATTTTAAATGGTGCTTATTGTACTTCATTCAATTCTAGGAGAATCTAATTGATTCTTTGGCTTATTTTCTTATAGACTCTCTTCAAAGGCCTGTATCTCTATTAAAGAGAGAAGTCTAAATTATATTCCCTGGTAATTGAACTAGCTGCATACGAAACACTTTTATCTCTGTCTTAATACATTTTTTTCCTTCCCAAAAGCTGTAAGAGATAAGCACGCCTGAAGTTTATGTGTAGTTCAAATAACAAATGAGATAGATAAATGGAAGGAGCTGAATAAGTGGAAAGAAATCTACTATGAAATTAAGATATAAATTGTAACTATGGAAACAGCCTTTGTAATTAAGAATAATTTATGAAGGCATGGAAGATGTTTAATCAGTAAATTAACCGATGTTTTTTTAGAAAGGTAATAGAAGTTAACTCAATAAAATCCTTTAAAATTTTCTTAGTGGCCTAAAGTAAAAACAAACAAACAAACAAACAAACCACCCAGGCTCCAAATTCTTTGTAATTTTTCATCCTTATAGGGATAAAATCCATGCCCTACTTCACAATTTCTTCAGTGTCTGTGACCAAACCCACAATACAAAATAAACCAAAATTATCTTCTGATATTTATAGACCAGTATTAATACCTGGATCTTCACACGCTTTTCACTGATCCTATCAGTTTTCACTAAGGGGTGGTAAAACATTTTATAAAGGAAAATACTGTTAATATTACTTTCTAAAAATGGGGTGGGAGACAGAAAGTATAATGTTCCAGCTCAGCTAGCAGGTGAGAGGTACAGCTGAGAAAAGCTATTTTGTTTCTAGACCAGTCTAGTGGTCTAGTTCATTAACCAAGGAGCAAAATTATATGAAATCACACTTAATGCAGAGTGCCTAGTTGAGTTTACTCTGAAAGAAGTAGCAGAACTCCCAAGAGAGGCACATACATGAGCTGAAGTAGTACTGGGCCTTACATGGTAACAATAAAACAATGACATTTCTTACTAAATTTGTTTTAACTACTTGCTTTTGACACACTGTCTTGCATTGGTTACCTACTAGGTGTCACATTGTTTTTTCAATGAAACTTGAGCATAAGACACTTCTACCAACATGTCCCTGCAGAGAAATACCCAATTAACTGGAAGTAAGCTGGCTGAGGTGCCAGAGCCAGTGTAGCTTTGCAACCTTTAAGTCCATACTACTAAATCTTTACTTAACAGTAGAGATCTTCACTTCTTTGTACACATTTTATTATGTACAGACCAGTAAAGTGCAGATTACTTTTTAGTCCATTCGTTAAGGTTTTACTGTACTTCAGATATATTGAAAAGGCATATTAGTAAGCCAGCAGATTTCTGTGGCACGAGAAAATTGTGTAAGGAAGACCAAAATGGAAAACCTGTGTTTTGATAATACATAAAAATAATCTATTGCATACAAAGCAGTTGACTTATGCACAATTTTCATGCATACCTCAGATGCAGTTGAAGAGATACAGACCTCCTCCAAATGACACACCTGTTACATCTTCCTACTGGTATTTCCATGCATCTATTAAATATATCAGTAAAACTGCAGCCATGATAAAGAGCTGAAGCTCAAACTATAATGTTACAGCATTTCTGAAATTTTACATTGACAAGGTCTAACATAAAAACAGAGCAAAAGCCAAACCTTGCAAATACACAGCGACAGGCTACAGCCAGAAAGCATATCTTAATAAAATCAAAGCCAAAAATGACAGAACAGATACCTTGTAAGTATGAAGTGTATTCTACCCATTTCTTCATCGATTTCAGTATCAGTTTCTTTAAAATCCCAAACATTAACTCACACTGTGGTAATGAACAAAACTCACCTTGATAGCTCATGCTATATTCTTTCTTTCAAGGCTGAACTTCAACTGTCACTGTTAGAAAAAACACAGTTAATGCTTAACTAGACCTCAAAGAGTTTGGGGCTTTAATCCATTGTATTTTAATACTGCTATATGTTAAATTATATTTCTCTTTCTCTTTTACTGAACTTGAATAAATTTTGCAAAGTTCAAAATCTGATCAAGCTAACCAAAATTTGTCATTTATGTAGTTTTGTTTTGTTTTGTTTTAAGATAAGTATCTACCAAAAGCTGCTTAAAGACCAATTATGTGACACAAGGTACTTATTTGGCAAAGAACCATCCCTAGGTGTCCACAGCTCAGTTTTACCTAGCATTCAGCTGCTCCAGTTGTAGAAATGACCAATGGCATTAAAATGTCTGAGGACTAAAAGTCTACGTGTAAGCCCCAAAAACCCACCAGCAAGATGCCTGAGTTTTGCAAAGAGCTGCTCCTTTTGATGGCTCAACCATCTCTTAAGAGTAACTATGTAGTCCGCAATGACCAGTGCAATAGTCAGAAGGAGGAAAGTTTGCCCATTAAATGTCCTTAGCTCTTCATACAAACGACCAACAGAGGGAAGACAAAAAAGTTAAAGAGCATACTGAATTCCTACATGAAACATCACCTTGAAATTTTTAGAAGAAAATAACCAAACCAGGAAGTTGAGGGAAATACAATGCCAGAAAAGACTCCTGTTATTCCAGATGGTAAGACAGAAGTACCCTAGTTGCTGGAAATGATGGTAAGTCCTAGCAAATGAAAAGCATGTGAGGGAAACTCAAAATATAAAATTACAGCATTTCTGAAATTTTACATTGACAAGGTCTAACATAAAAACAGAGCAAAAGCCAAACCTTGCAAATACATAGGGACATAGATTGTCCCAAATCTAGTTTACCATCAGCCTAGATGGTAAAAAAATCTAGACTGGTTTCAAAGTAAACACTGTGGAGTTTATTATTTGCTTAGCCACTTCTCCATTGTTTTTAACAATTTGACACTTATTTTAAATATAACAACTTTTTAAACAACTATGAATTGGTAAACAGTATTTTTCAACATTACTAAAAACAACCAAGATATTACAGTCCAACTTCTTTGTAAATTTAAGAGTTAGTCACAAAGTATAGCAAGGCCCAGAACTCCACAATATGAAAACAGAAATAAGACAAATTATAATTAAAAAAAAAAAAAATCCTTAACAGAAACCAGATGAAACAAATCAGTCAGTTAACCAAAAGTAGCACTGTGTGTATGGAAACACTGATTAACCAAGAAAAAATGAAGAGTTATAAACTTCTATTTCTTTTATGAAGAGTCGAAGGAGAAGGACTTTCTCTTTGCACTTTCCCCTGGAGCTCTCTCCAAGTTGAAGATGACACTGACCTTTCTTCTAATCGTCTAAAGTCCTTGCTGTTGTCAGCAAAAAACACTGAACAATTCTTTTAAAGAAGTTTGCAAATAGCAACGTAATTAAAAGTATTTCTCTGCTGATTTAAAGAGATTTGATTAACTTGCTCCAAACCATTCTGGATGATGGATGCAGATTTGACTAACAAACGTAGCAACACAGACTTCCAGCTTCAGGGCCTGAGATGGAGTTGCCCTAGCTTTTCTTTTAAGGAGTGTATCAAAAGCTTCCACTTCACTCTCGCTGCAGGTAGTGGTTTTTTTAGAGTGTAAGATAATTTTAGAAGATAATGACTTACCAGAGTAAGTAATTAAACAGCTAAGACTGAGACTATCAGAGTCTTAATGAGAGTGTGACAGACTGAATAGAAAATCTGGATATCAACTCTACCCTTTGATCACTGTGTCCTTGCAGGGTAGGTCTTCTATCCAGTCCTCTCTGCTCTGTTTACTACAGATAATGTGTTGCCTGCTGCAAAACCATTTCCCTAACTCTCCCTGCCAGTTCCATGTCAGTCTGTTCATCCATCTGTCCGACCCTGCATTCCCAAAACCCTCTGAGCTGAGCCTGCTCAGTTTCTCTCAGGGGAAGGCAGAGACACCTTTCCCCGAAGTTTTTGCCATGCTGAAACAAGGGTGACACTGACACTTTTTTTCCTCTTTTCCACCAGTCCACATAATTTAAGGGAGACAACACTTCAAACAGCAAACCAGAGTTAAATGATGTTTCTCATACTCTCCCTCTTCATTAGTTTTCAGCATGACCAGATCTATACATCAGTAAGGTCTTTGCAGTCTTCACAGAAAAGTTTGTGTTCAGTTCTGGATTTAAACTCTGTTACTCAGACCTACAGAAAAGAGTTTTGTTACTGTATAAAATTCTTGATGTAGCAATATATTTCAGGAACAGCAGCACTGTCAATAAAAGTCATACTTTACCAGGTACCATTAGTTTTGTGATGTTTCTTATGCCATTCTGCAACTGAAAAGTCTGAAACTTCCATATAAAACAAAGTCAATGCTCATGAAGGTTTTCTCAGACAGATACACTCCTACTCACTCTCATTCTCTGTTTTAGAGGTTTTCATTCTCATGCACACTTTGAGCATCCACATTGAAAGTCGAACCTCAACCAGGGTACATTTTTACACTATTTGTCATTCACTCACTTAAAGTATTTCAGCCATTTACTTAGAAAAATGCTAGCTCGTCACTAGTTTACAGTGATGGTTCATAATTTGACAGCAACCTACAGATCAAATAGCATTTGCCTGAATAAGCCGTCAAACACTTTGCACAGGTAATGTATTCAGACCAGATGTAAAAGCATGTTCTTCTCTCTTACATACACAGCTTCCTTTTCCTTTCTACTCATTACACACTTTTTATTCCAACTTAAAACTCAGAAAACCACTATTTCTTCCACAAATATTTCTTTTTTCTGCAAACACATTATTGCATGAGTAAATTTTGTCTATTAAGTAAACTAACACTGTCAGAAGTGACCTTGTTGAGCTTCTGTTATCAATGATCACAAGCAGGAGGAAAAGCCAAACATTTACCTCCGTCTTTACAAAGCTTTCTTGGAAACCAGTGTCATGGTTTAACTTGGCAGGCAGCCAAACACCACACAACCGCTCACTCACTCCCCCGCCCCCCACACACATCCCCACAGTGGGATAGGGAGAGAATCAGAAGGGTAAGAGTGAGAAAAACTCGTGGGTTGAGATAAAGACAGTTTAAGAGAACAGAAAAGGAAGTGAAAATAATAATGATGATGATGATGATGATGATGATAGAATACATAAAACGAGCGATGCACAATGCAATTGCTCACCACCCACTGAACAATGCCCCAGAGGGCATTCCTGGAATGCCTACCATTCACATATTGGGCGTCACATCACATAGTATGGAATACCCCATTGGCCAGCTGGGCCAGCTGTCCCAGCTATTCTCCCTCTCAGCCTCTTGTGCACGGGAAGCTGAAAAGTCCTTGACTAGAAGGGTACTTAGCGACAACTAAAAACATCAGTGTGTTATCAACATTCTTCTCATATTAAATCCAAAACACAGCACTAGGAAGAAATTTAACTCTATCCCAGCCGAAACCAGGACAACCAGGCAGTAAAACATGTAGTACAAATGTGAAAATTTTGTCTGGAGAACATGCCCTGGACAAGTGCTTTATGTCCATTGTATTTCTTATGCTCCAAAATATGGTAATAACATGCCAGACATTTTGACATCTGCTCTGTCTTCTGACAGCATGTGTGATTCCAGACATTCCTTTTCAAGAAGGTTCAGGTAACAATATTTAGTAAGTAGCCTGTCTTAATCACACCTCCTACATTGCACTTTCCAGGGTAATCAGTATGTTGCTTTTTTGGCGGGGGAAGTTTTGCTTTAGTACTGGAAGCCTCTGCTTAGGAACACAGGGTTAACTCTTGTATAAGTCAAATTCACAATGAAATTATGGTAGTGCAAATCATTGTGAGCTGTGGTATCATAGCCTGTTTGTGATGAAAGGTCTAATCCAAAATGTCAGTAATAGTAATTCAAAAACTTTTACTGTACACTTCCATGTTTCCTGTAATTAAAGGGAATAAGAATGCCACATTAATACTATTTTTTTTTTTTTCTGATTTGGGGTTATAGTAATTTCATTCTCTTTTTAGGAGTAAATCTAATAATACATAAAAAGCAAATCACTGTCAATGAATGACAGAGGAAGTATCAGAAGCATTAGAGCTTTTTCTAGAGAAACTGCTATGCATTCAGACAACTGAATATTCACTCTGATATAAAACATCTGATTTTTTCATCCACACATGAGATAATTAGGCTTAATGTCCAATTTGCTTGAAAAATTTATTGCAAGCATGCATATAAAAGTGCAAATCCCAGTAGCTGTTCATACCTGTTTCCTAGAAAGTGCATATTTTAAGATAATTAAATTTACTATTTTGTAAATTCCATTTTAGCTCTCCAAAGGTTTTTTTTTTCCCCTGAACTTTTAATCTCTGAAAGCAATCAGAGTGTAAAGATATTATTTGAGAGTAAAAAATATTTTAGCGTCTGATAGAATAAAACATTGCCTTAAACAAATAAGACCTTTAACCATTATGTTTCACACATTTTTGTATTGTGACGAGGACGACGGTTACAGCTTCTGAATTCTTTCTCATCATATCACCAGAATCTGTGACAATATCTACGAATTCTAACAACATGAATTTTGTGATTCAATGTATGTAAAGAAAGCATGACCATAGAAGGATTTTCATCACTATTGCCATATCACTGAATTGTCATTCATTCATGTGTAGCACAATCAGAAGGACAGTATTTTTTTCATCAGAACAAGTAAAATGGAGTGGTGGGGTGCTAGCCATCATTTATAGCTAGGGTATAAACCTTAGACTTTTATTAGCAGATACTGAACTAAAAGGGTTGAGAAATACTGCACAGTAATTCAAAAAAGGAAAAAAAATAAGCTTTTCTCTGCCAAACAAACAGCTTTGTTCTTGAGTAGTCCTTGTTAATAATCAGTAGATGTCATTCTTGGTTTTTATGCCCACTAATCAATGAACTTTCAGTCATTTCAGCTAATTTCAAACATTAAGGTGTTTAAACACTAAAATCCATTATCTTGGGAGATATCGTTTGTCTAAGAACTGAATGTATATGTAAATCACTATTCTGTCACTCTTGGAGGTGTTCACAAAGGATTAGATTCACAGCAGCACAATGAGGAAATCAGTCTGAGCAATTTCATATGCTATCCTAAAGTGAAAGAGGGAATGTCCATGTCAGTCTGCTATCACTCTCACTCTAAAACTTCATTAAAATATAAAAATGAGACTAGTTTTAGTCAGTTATTTGTAGATCACACAACTGGAAAATGTTTCAAAGGTAGTAGAATTTCAATGTGTCTTCTATGACTTCTAAATATATTTCATACAGTCTTTTGCAGGGGGTGGGAGACCTTCTGGCTGCTCCTATAGAAAGATTGCATACTTGTTCAAAAAAAGAAAACTCACAAATGTTTACTGTGTTCCTTGACATTTTAACTCAAATGTGCAGCAACTGCATGTTTATGAGATGCAATTGATCAACAGCAGATGTTCTTACTTTTATGGTTGGATTAAACACCATAAGATCTAATTAGCTTATGCTTAAACAACATGAAATTATAAATAGCAATCACATTTCCTAATTTACCTCTCCTGCAATCTTCACTCTTTTTTCAGAAAAATATTGAACATTATTAAGTTTGTTGTGGTTTAACCTGGCAGGCGAAAGGACAAAGGAAATCAGTGGAAACCAGGACAAAGTTTCAGTTAGAAACAGGATAAACACAGCAGAATGTTATATAGGGAACGGAAAATTTGAATACATTTGTCAAACACACCATGTAAATATATTTCAGCAAAAACATTGGTATGTCTCCAGCTTTTTAATAGTTTTTCCTCTGTGTGGGAAACAAATGAGGTGGGGGAGAAAAGCAACATACACCTTCATGTTAAAGGCAACAGAAACACAAAGCAGCTTTCAAATCTTTTTTCTCCTTCTGCTTTCATATGTAATGGGTTACAATTGTAGAAAAGCTTAGAAACAAACATCTTCAGCTCCTCCACCTCTCCAGATGTATCATTTCACCACCAGCTGAAAAGGCTGAAGGGACAAGAATGTGAGAGATACCCTAAATCCATGAGAAAGTATTTGATGAAGTGACATTTCTCTCCCTGGCAGAGACGACTATACTGTAGTCACTAAGACATGCTCCCTTATTTAAAATTCTTTAACACTACATGTTTAAAAAGAACAAATACGATGTATTATAACAATAAGAGCTAAAGGGAAAACACTGTTCATTTCCTGTGCTTTGCTTTCTCACATTTCAATAACACCAAAATTCACAAAAGGACGGAAAATATTCTGCTTTGAAAGCAACAGCAAAAGATATGAAAAGTATTTGTTTGGTGCCTTAATCTTGAGTTAAGTGGAAAAGGATAAGGGACATTGACTAGTTTGTCCAGTCACAGTTTATCTCAGTTTCCAATTTTCCTTTGAAGAAAAATTCTACTGACACCTTTGTCCTCTCATCTGACATTTCTGATGTCTGTGGAATCAATTACCAGTTGTAAAGCAACCATCTAATGAGATAATATTCAATGATATAAATTTCTATTATCTTCAAATGTAAAGTGATGTGTGATTTCACAAATATGGAGCAAGTCTCTGAGATTCTTTTGGTAGATATTGTGCTCCTTTGAAAGATGGGTAAACCACTAAAGGCTTGATTTTTAAAAGTGCTGACACATGCACTTCTCAGGGACTTCAAAGCAGGAAAAGCAGGTAAACAAAACTGCAGTAGAGGAGGCAGGGGGAAATAACCTGGCTAATGAAATAATAAATGAGTAAGAGAAGTAATAAGAAAAAGGACCTACAAGTCCTTATGATCTCTCTGCTATAGTCACTTTCCACAGTTAAGTTAACATGAAGAAAATGGAGGACACAGTTGAAATTTTGAAAGTTCCATTGAAAACTGGTTAGGTCTCAAGAAGCGGTTTGCCTAAACCCTTTTACTCAGTAAAGTTCACAGATAAGGAAACCAGCTTCTATGGATGATGTCTTATTAAGATAACAAAGGCCCAGTCAAGTGATGCATAATTCCAATTTGTATTTGGATAGTCCTCCACTCCCTGCCATGGAATATTTACAAAGACAGTGATTTTCCTGGCTAAAGACAGCAGTTTTTAGTATAGCTACAGATAGTATTATTAGAAGGATATTTTTATATTCTAACATTAAAAAGCATAACACTGTATGGAAGCAGAGATAAGAAATATTTAGAACTTAAAAAAAAGTTAGCAACTGCAGAAACATTTCTTTGAATAACCCATGTAAGAAAAGCACACGTGAGATGTAAGTTAAAGGCAGAGTAAGAGACTTCTGACACAGCAGAGATTTTCTTTACAATGGATTCATTAACAGTCACCTTCCCATATCTTTTTTTCCTAACTTCACTTTCCATCTTTGGTAAAGTTAAGATTAAAAATAGATAATATATAATAGAGCAATATGGAGAACTCTGTTAGCATATAGTCTGTCAAAGAAGAGAGATTCTTAGGACTTTTGGGGACAGGGTGTTCAAAGCCAACAGAAGCAGAAACCACATTCTTACATGCTGGAAAATGCTTATCTTGATACACAAAACAAGCTATATAACTAAATAAGCTGTGACTCGCCACCGTCACTCTCCAGGTAAAGGGACAAAGTAAAAGAATACAATCACTCCTTGTCATCTATCAAATAAATTGGTCTTATTGCAACTGTTATCTAGCAGCTTTGTTCCTGCTTAAAATCATTAAATCATCTAAAATTCAAACACCATATTCTTAGCTGTCTGATATTTCCTTTTTTGTTATTTTATTCCTTTAATGGTGTGTAGTGAGCCTAAATAACCCTGATTTTTTCCTTCCCAACTGAAAGGATAAACTTGCCTATCTCACAGGAAAACTGTAAATCCAAGGCCCACTGTAGCCATCTACTTTCTGAACAACACTTATTTGGATGATGGAAATGGAAAATGCAACTCAGCAAATTCATGTAACTTCTTAGTATTAGAATGAAAACACACAGGTACCATCAATGGAATTATACTTATACTCCAGCCTAATAGTTGTTGTTAGCATGCGATCCATAACCGGCAGTCCTATTGTTCTCTGGGAACCATTCTTCCACCCTCCCCTCCTGACAAAAACTCCAAAACAAAAACAAAACCACACTGTCATCTCTTCTAATGACTCTCTGCCACTATTCTTGACCTTTGACATACCTCATTCCCATGCAAACAGCATACAGGAATTGGGAACTGCTGTTGTAAAGTGGTTGCTTACTCTACTCCCATTAACTCCATGATGTGAAAACAACTAAAAATTACCTCCATTTATTATCTTTGGCCGTACCAAGGCAAAACATAGAGGTCTGTGCATAAATGGGATATTTTACATTCAGTTCCACGAATCGTGGATATTATTCTTACAGGAATGCGTATCATTCTTTATTCAGAGTAAAGGAATCGTTGGACAGTGACCTGAAAGGTTCACTTCTTCCAGAGGCTGAATTTTCCTTTCATAACACACTCTACCCCTGTTCACGCTAGGAATGGGAAATGTAGATCGCAGTCTGACCTTTGAGCCTCTGCAGGCAGTGCAGCATGCTGACGAGAGAAACAGCCTGGCTATTCTCCATCAGTAAATGACTGTTCATCAGCACAGCTCCAACATGATGAATTACTGCAGCATGCCATCTTATTGCAAAGGACAATTCCATGGTTCAAAGAACTGTTGTTCTTTTTCTCTGTTGAGCACTGTATTCCTTAGAAAACTGGGTTCAGCTGCTTGTTCATCCATGGCCTGTTAATATAAACTGTGGTAAGTCCCTTTACTTCTCTGTCAGTCAGAACCTCTCTTGTAAAATCAGAATAATAGCTCTGATTTATTTCCAGGGTTTTGAAGCAGTAACTATTACCAGGAATACTCGGATATTTTGGTACCATGAAAAAAACCTAAGTCAGATGTGTATTCAGTGTGACTTTGTAATAAAAGTCTGCGACTAAACAGCAAAAGTCGTCTAGAGTCTTGTTTTTGTAGGAAATTAATGAATTACAAGTTCTCCAACCTACAAGAGTTATCTTCAATATCTTCAATATTTAAGAGGTAACCTGTTACGGCTCAGGTATAAGCTAACATTGCAGAAAGAAACTTAAACTTTCCCCTCAATTTGTCTACATTGCTGAGAAGTGTTGAAACGTCTGTTGTTTCTTGTAAAACTGGTTCAGTTTCACAAGATTATTTCTTTCTCATGTTCCCTGACAAAAACTAAGATAAAGGAAAGACAAGAAAGGAATGACAGAGTGTCAAGAAACTAACAGTAAACCTGAAGAAATTGCATAATTAAAATTTTCTACTGTGGAATTGGCCCTTTTCTTGGACATACTTGTTAAGCTTACTGGTTTTGTAGAACACACATGAACATGCACTGACAGAATCATGTTTGGAAATCCACTCAATGGAAACACAGATATTATCAGTAAGAATGTTACTTTATATATGTTAAATGGCTTTACAAATGCTTAAATTACCTTCAAGGTGTACTAAAATCAAGCACAGAACCTTGTTAATGTGGCTATATAGTCTCTAGATAAGAGACAGCTCATGAAGATCCCTCTGCACCTGTCTGAAGAAGTATCTCTCTAAACTTAGGAATAGCATTCAAAAATGAAACTATTTCATCGCAGGAAGTTTCCTTCCATGTTGTTGAGACTGGGAGGACCAATAAACAGCAAGACCGTGGAGACTGTATACAGAAATCATGAGACCCAGGGCAGGAAAGCCAAACTCTCTGCCTTTATCAGTTTTATTTTCAAAGATTTCTATTCATTAACGAGAAGAAATGTAATCAACATGGAACAAGATTATTTGAATAAAGGTCTCATGCAGGACAAGGGAAAGATTAAAAATACAGGAGAAAGTTCAATTGTTTATTATTCTTGCTTTTGAAATTAAAGCTTGCATGCAAGAAAGAAAATACCAGTCTTCGAGTTGTCATGAAGCTGGTTCAGTTACATACTAATCTCACATCCCATTATACTCGGGAACAGAATGATTTTCCAAACATTTCCATTTTGGTAATTTTATGCTTATAAATTTTTATCACAAAAAAAGAGAGTGATTCATAATGAACATCTCAGCTATTGCTTTATGTTGGAGATTGTTTGCTTCTTTTACAGATAAGTTAATAAAATTGGAGTGAGGGATGAACCTGACCCATTTGTGAGCCTATTTAAAAGTTATTGCTTATCTTTTTAAATGGCCTTCCCATATATTATGAACAATGACAAGCATGGTGTACATTGGATGCACATCAATTTGTTTGAGAGCCAGGTCACACATTCTCAGGGAGACTTGAACTAAGGATGATGCAGGACTGTAGAAACCAGAGCCCCAGAACATGACACAGCATAGGACATACAGTTCTGAGCATTACCCACTGTATTGCTTTAAAAGCTGGCATAGATGGGGAAAGTTGCAATTGTTACTAGAAGGATTCATCCAATATTATCCATCACTTTAAAAAAAACACAAAACAAACAAACAAAAATAAAACCATCTAGATTCCAGTCACCTTCTTACTTTGCCCTATTTTCTACAATTGAATAACCATTCCTCAAAGCAACGTTAATATTAAGTTGTGCACAAGATACTCTCCAGGTTATTCCTTCTATTTTGAGTCCAAAATTTAAAAGCATAAGGGTCATCAACACTGATGAGCTTCAGGCTGAATGATGATACAGTGAGGATGCAGCAATCCGTAGCATCCTTGCCCATAGTGAGCATGAAGAGTTGAGATGAAGATCCCGAGGGGAAAGAAGGGATAGAGTCACAGAGCCCAGACCTCAGGCATCAAGCAAGCAGCCTGCGGCTTGTTCAGGGAGCAGGCAGCTGGCATAATACAGGAGCAGCTCTGAAGGGCAAAGAAGACGAGGGAACCTGGAAGATCTTATGTGCAGCATCCTCCAAAAGTTCCAAAATAGCCAGTCCAGCCTAATACTCAGGCAAATATATCCAATCTGATACTATGTCCAGTCTGAACCTACTGCTTTAAATGTATGTCTGTTGTCTCTCTTTCTCCTGCAGTAGAGAGCTAAGACCTGTTTTTTCAACAACTTTCTCTGAAGCCATCTCTTCTCCAGGCCGAACAAGCTCTGGTCCCTCAGCTTCTCCTCACAAGGCAAGTGCTCCAGGCCCCCACCAGCTCGCAGGTCCCTCATTGAACTTACTCCAGTTTATTAATATTTTTCTTCTTTTAAGGTATCTGAAACAGGACACGATATTCCAGAAGCAGTCTAAAAAGTGCCAGAAAAGGGCACTAAAACTTTCCCCAATCTACTAGTTGTGCTTCTGTTAATACAGCCCAGATGTTAAGGTATTGTGTTTTTTTGATGTTTCAAGTGAATTATTTGCTCACACAGTATCAGTGAAATAATGCATTCCATCGTTCAGAGAATGTTTATTATGATTGCTAGCAATAGCAGCCCCAGAGGACTCCACCAAAGGACTATTAGAATTCAAAATGATCTGAAACTGGAAACACAGTATGCAAAAGTAAATTGAATTGAATTTTTTTTTTTAGATGAAAATAAGATTTTTGTCACATGCTAGAAGTAGTATCAATCACAGGGATAAAAAACATAGATCTTTCAGGGAATTTGAGACCTATGAATCAGCAGGGGATAGTGTCTCCTAATTAAAATTAGCTCATATATTAAGTCATAAACAGGACGCAGCTACATCCTCCTGAATTAAAGTTAAAAAAGCCACTTTCAGCACCGAGTAAAAAACATAAGGATAACAAGATCATAAGTGGAGGTATTGCAAATTGAACTGAGGGAAAAGCTATTACACTTAAACAGGAACAGTCAAGTTTGCAAATACAGAGCAGGGAAGATAAAAAGAACGCAGGCATTCCAGGGGGTCACCAACTGAACTTCAGCTAACACTGAAAAAAAAGTAAATATCATAAAGGTTATATAACAGGAGTGTGGATATCAAATGTGGTAAATTATTTTTCTCAGCACTGGTCAGAATCTAGCTGAAATACAGTCTCTAGGTTAGGGCAATACACTTGAAGAAGAATAAGAGCCAGCAGTATCAAATATCAAGAACAGTAATAACAAAAAAAAAGGCTAGTTTCTGCTGGCTATTAGGAAAAAAAATTATAAGGGTGAGACTGGAACACTGTGGAATAATTTGGCTGGAAATGTTCTGGAATTTCTGCTGTTGGTGAGATGGCCCCAAGAAACATTTGTTAAAAAAAGTGACTGATGAAGTGAAAAAAAAAAAAAAAAAAAACAACAAAACATAACAAAACAAAACAAAAAACAGATAGGCTTTTGAACACACAAGAATTCCTTTCATTCCTCTCCTTCTTAAGAATGTTTCTTTCTTGAGCAACAGAATTAACTCAATGTCCTTCTGCAGTCCTTTTCACCCTTATGATTGTGGGTTTCTGTGTGAATTGTGCAGGGAGCTGCTTCGTTATACAGACTGGCAAACCTGCTAGAGCACAGTTTGATACCTTCACTACTTGTGCATCCTGATTTCCTTCAGCATACCAGAGCACATAGGAAGGAAGAAGAACAGACTTGGAGGTGATGGTGTGCACCCAGATCTTCTCATGGAAGCATCAAGAAAAGCCACCATGCACAGCCTGGCCTTGGAACTCTGCTGAGCTGCGATTTTGGCATGTTTACTACCTTCATTAATCTAAAGCTGTGACTATAATTTTAGCTGTATAAATTACAGTTGTCCTATCCTCACTAACCATAATCTCTACCAGTGTTTTAGGCTTCTCTCCTGCATTTGGTCATTGTGACTACCTGCAGGTCAATGCCAGAGGACAATTCTCTCCATTCTTCACTAACATCATACATAGAAAATTACAATTGAGAAAGTAACTCTTTAGGACCTTTCTGTGAAGTGGAAGTCCTCTATCTGGATTGCTCGGATGAAATACCAGCCATATTCTTAAGAGAAAAAGGAAATAAATGGTACAAAATGTATTACCCAGGATATTTCACCTGATTACTTTACAGAGCTGTATGAGGCTTCTTTTTGTGTAGTCCAAGAGAAAAAAATACACTACATCTTTAGAAATCTGTCCCCCTGCTGTCAGTTCCCTAGTTAGCCTGACTATTGCTCCAAGCCTTACTAACCCTACCTCTTTAGGTAAGTTGCCCTACCTCTTTAGGTAAGTCTTTTGTATTTTGGTTTATTACTAATGGGTATGATCTTATCGTAACAGTTTCACAACAGAATGTTTGAATAGACATGAAAGTGCAAGTCTTTCATTGATACAGGGTAATTCTGTCTCTTCTTGCCTCTCAGAACATTTTCCACCTTTCTGTCTGTAAGCCCAGCATTTAAAAAAATCACTTTAATCTCCACTTTCTTAAACACTCCTCAGCAGTGAGGTTACTGGACTGACAAATGTATGCCCATTGGTTTTGATTACCACAGCCATATTCTCATGCTGATGAAAGCTGTTATCTTACCTGATCTAAGATAGCATGGATTTGCCTTTTCTCAATTCCTCCTGTTATTTTCCCCTTCCATGAAAAACAGTTATTGTCAGACTCCAAACCCTCTTTCACAGTTGTTTCCATCCATTCATAAGCCACATAGATCTGATTGCAAAATCTACACATAGTTTATAGAGAAGAAAAGTTATACCTCGATGTCCAAAGTTGTACAGCTTCCCTGTAGAAACCATAAGGTATATTCCCTCAAACAATTTCACTGGTTATACAAAGAATATGAAAATAAAATAATTTAATGTGATAAAAGCAGCTTTCAACCAACATGGAGAGCCCCATTTACTATACATACATGCAAAATTAGCACTTAAGTGCTAGTCTGATCTTTCTATTACAGGTACTGTCTTCTGTATTTTTTCAGGATATTCTGAGGTCCAGTTTGAGCTTCTAAAGCCTTTTCTACATTCAGGTTTTGACCATTGCTGAATTTATATCCACAGTAAAGCTGAAAATGAAAGATAAAGGTAGGCTGGGAAAAAGACATTTTACAAAAAAAAATGTGCTGGCAACAGTGTATAAACCAGTTGTAACAGTGTACCACTAGCAATAGCACAAACAGCAAAAGGTATTTTTTTTTAATCACAGATAAGCATAAAATTAATGTGAAACTACAAAGCAGTGAGCTAATGTGTGCAAGTAGTAAAATTTGTTATTTAAAGCTGAGGACATGAAGCCTCCCTCAGTGATGAGCTCTTGAGCATGAGCACCTCAACCTCCAGAACCAAGTACTGATAAAGATTTACTGGCAAAACCTAATCACCTACACACCCTTATTTCATAGTCATTAATAGTTCATTGCACAAAAACAATGATCTGTTAGAAAAAACCACATACGCATATAGAAACATACAGGTGCAGAAAAAATGTTCTGGAATATACTTGCATTTAATATCATTTACTTGTTACAGTACTATCACAGCTATGTGTTATCAGAATTACTTTACATTTGCACACAATATTTCTTTACTTTTTCCAAACAAAATCCATATTTCAGTTCACATCCTACATAACCTCTCTTCTACAGTCATGCAAACTTTAAACACAATAGCAAGGATTAAAAAAGTAATATGAAAACATGCAAATATTTTCAGCAAATTTGATGTCATGTTAGCCACTGGAAATTATAAGAGAATTTTATATAACCATCAACAGGTATCTCTAAGACTGTAAACCACCACAAGGAAAGAGTGGAAAAATACTAAGTAAAAACTGTTTTTCAAAATCAAATATCAATAACAAAACCAAAACTATAATTTGCAGATATAAGTTAATTACAAGAGATGAAAAGAGAAGACCCAAAGAAATTTGGGGACAAATGAAGCTTACTGATGCTTTTCAGCCCCATGAGCAAAACAACTGAATGCTCAACATTAAGAAATGGGACTTGATGCTGTCACAGATTCCAATGTAAAAGCATTTGGATCTGCTTGCAGGTTTGGATATATCTTCAAAATACAAAAGAATTGTAGGATGTGAGTTACATGAAGGTATTCCTTCTTCTGAATCGGACTCAAAGGCCCTCTGATCCTCTCCTGATGAACATGACCTTCAGAAGACTTAAAGCCAACAATTATAGTTAAATAATACCACTTAGATTCCTGGCAACTGTCTTTAGGTGACATGTGAGCCAGATTCACAGTGAGGTAAACCAAAGTGCACTCCCTTCCTTCTAGGACTTTAACAGGCTGCATTCAAGGCCAGCTTCTTCATAAGAGTGATCTGTTTGAGAGGCCTTGGCCAACTTCAGAACTTTAGGGGGAAAAAAACTGGAAGAAGCCTCAGCAGTAGCTCTCCCTGCCTCTGCTTGGGGCAGTGACTAAGTTCTGATGTTCCTGTGCTTGGCCCCCACCTGAGGTAGGCTGTGGCTACATTGCCACTGTATCTGGAACCCACCTCGTACCTCCTTGATCCAGACCTGCAACCTGCTGACTTGACTTTCTGGTTTGACCTTCGGCCTGCCTCATCACTATGCAATTGCTGGGTGCTTGCTTGGAACAGATTTATTATACTTTAACCTCTTATCCAGGAAATTTCTGCCATCTCTTTTCTCCACACACCACTTACTTAAGCCTCTAAAGGAGCTCTATCACCATGTGACTCACAAAGTAACTCTATGGAAAAGCAAAGAGTGCCACAAACAGTTCCTATTCAGTTTCTAGATAATTTCTCTTTTCTTGTTTCTCTGAGAATTTAAAAGAAGTTAAGAACATTGGACTTTCCACTTTTAACAGCAGCCTTCCACCTACCCAGTAATTTTAGGATTTACCCACACAGGAAGTTAGGAACAGGTGAAACAGAGTGTGAATAAGTTCACTATTGCTCCCAAGGACCCACTGTACATTCTATTGGTGTGCACAGACCATGCCTACCTCATACTTACAAAAATATACCTCCCAGCATGGTGTTCACAGACTACTAATTTTCCCTGTCCAGGAAACAGTGCAATCTGCTTGTGTCATTCTGGCTCCAATGCTTCCTGTAATTAGGCTAGCTCATTTCAAGATCGAGTATCCCTACATTACATTGCAGTCTGAGTTTTAAATATGCCCTTAGTGGGTTCAGTTATCTACGAAATGTTAGTGCACATTTTGTGCCAATAAGAAATAGTTAGCACAGGGAACTGGTGTGTGGTAGCCAGAACACAGTACGTTTACACTATTAATGTATGGTCCTGAGTCTACCCTGACTACTGGATGTAGACAAGTTCTTAGTAAGGATAACAACATTGTCCCTGGGGTTTCTGCTGGTCATTGTGCATAGTTACATCCTCCCTGCTGATTTAGTTACATACAGCAGTTCTGTTAGCCTCTAAATAAAAGTCAACTTACTGCATTTTACCTCATCCATCTGTGGCAGTGCATTCCCCCCCCTCCCTCTNCCCCCTCCCTCTCCTGGGCCGCTCATTGATCTCAGAAATTCCAGTGAAACCTTGGCCTTGGTGTACTGAGTCTGGTGGCTGAGCGCTCCTTGACTCTGTCAGAAACTCTGCATAGCTGAGGCTGGGAATGTACTCTTACTGCCCAGCCCAGGTGTCATCCCCTGATAC
>VZTQ01003329.1:0-121934 GCA_013400755.1 Pelecanoides urinatrix
TGCAGAAGCAGCAGTACATCAGTGGGCTTCCCCAAATTTCTCTTATTTTAAATCACGTGCTGAGTGCAGAATGACTGGTTTGTAGAATAGGGAAATTACAGGAACACTTCCTTCAAATGTGTTTTTCTTCTTAGTAAGTTGTGAAAGATCAGCTATTGCTAAATGCCTACATTCTGTGTGAAAGAGAACTGGCTGCTCTGGCTATCGCCAGCCCAGAGCAGAACTGTTGTTCCTCTCCATGCACGCTTTCTCTTCAGTCGGGCCGCTGCAGACAGCCAAAAGTGCCTAAATTTAGTCATGTCTTATGTGAACAAAAGTCCTTAATGGATTAAAGATGTTTATATGAGCTTTCTACTTTTAGACTCAAGAACTTGATGGCATCTTTAGAATCCCATCTTGAAAATGTGGAAATGCCTACTTACAGCCACTGCAGCCTTTTACACAGCAGAAGTGGTAACTAATATATGCTCCACAGAAAGTCCATGTTTTCTTCTTCTGTAAGAGTGAAAGCAACTTGCTTAAAACAGGTTTTATTGACCTTTTAGCAAATCTAAATCAAACCAAATGTCTCAGAGTTGGCAGCTGAAACCAAGTAACTCCAAAGGTTGACCTTTACTGTGCCTCTAGTTTCCCTTTCCCTTAATGCAAGTAAACAACATCTAATTTTATAATATTATCACAGAAGTGAAAACCATAAGTGCAAAACATCTCATTATCTATATTGAGGTATAGTGTTTTGAACTCTAACATCTGGCTGAGATCAGAGAAAGATAGCATGGGGTTGCGTGTACCTTTGAATAGCTTCCAGATGTGTCGTTCAGTGTGATTTTTTTCTCACCTGTATGAATTACAGATTTACAATTACAGACAGGCAACATATGCCTGCATAGCTAGCCTGCTGTATTTATTTCTTACTTACTTATACCCATAAAGAATTTTTAAGTGAAGTTAGTCACTTTGAGGCCAATACAACCTTTTGCCTTATGAGTTATATCACACAAGTAGTTGTAGTGGGATTGTTCAGATACATTTTAATCAGAAAGTAGTTTCTAATGTGTCTTCCTTCATACACTTAATTTTAAAATCTGACTGAATAAACAAATTTTTCCACAATGTACAAGGAAAAATAATACATAACTGTTTGTGTTGTTAGTTTTGACTTTCTAGAGCCTAAGGAGGAAAAATCTTCCTTTAATAACTAAAAGCAAAAACTATCATATCAAATCTACACAGATGTGAAATATTGACCCTGTTATAATCAGTGGTAAATCTATTTTTTCCTTCACTAAGGTCAGAATTTCACTCAGAAAATCTTCTGTGAATTTAGAGGGTGACATCTTTGCATAGTCACTCTTTGTGATTATTTTTTTTAATGACGGTTTAGTTGCTGAAAAACATAACCCTTATAAATTCAGTACTTAACCTGGGCTTTGTGAAGTTTAGTGTTTGTAGTTAAATTCTTAAAAGAAAAATTTGAGAAACTTGAATATGTTGCTGAGGAACTCTACTCAACAAAGAACTCTTGGACTAGCTATTGTAACAAGAGAGAAAATTCATTTCTTAATGTGTGTAACTACTTCAGATAAATTATCTGCAGTGTACATCTTTCACATCTTTTGTTTGCATCACTCAGTGTGCTTGCTTTACTTTTGCAGGCAAAAGCCATCCCTAAAAGTAATGCAGTATTATTAGAAAGACGACGAGAACTGCAGAAGGAAATTGAAATGACCAGGAGAAGTTTAGCTGAACAGGTGCTGAGTTCTGCTTTCTCATACTTTTTCACTATAACAGTTAGTTTTCAATCATGAGAATAAAGAGACTGTTTGAAGACAAAATGATGGAGGTTTCTAGTTGCAGCTTTCTGGTGGAAAAACATGCGATAGTATTTGTTCAATTTTAAAGACCACTTGTTTGTCATATTTAAAAAAACAGTTTTCGGTGTTACTGGTCACATATTCGAAGGCAGTAAGCAAATCTAATTTCTAGGTTAAGTCTTTCTGAATATCATTAACTACATTACAGCTAGAAATATGATGGGTATAAATTTCCTTTGGATATGGCACAGTGTCTTGTTGAAACAAGGACAATTCGGCATTTGTACATTATAATTTTTCATCTTTGTGGTTTTGTCATTTGTGGATGTCTGTCTATACTCAGCACAGCCATATATAGTGTGGAAATGCAGATGTCTCAATTATAAGAGTATTAGTACTTGCCACTATATAAATGACTTTATAAGAAGCAATATATTTCAGACACACCTTCTTCTTAGGACCATACTTCCTTATCTTCTTACCCTTATATCCATTTTCTTTTTATGGTGTCTTTGAATTTGTTAGCATTATCAGGTGGGATTCGGCTTGTGTTTGAATACATACACGTTCAGTATCTACATGTCACTATTTGTGTATGGGATATGTATCTAATGTGCCACAATAGTAAATTAAAAGTCTAGTCGTGTAGTCAGTGGAGCCTAGGAAGCCATCCGTTCACCTCCTCCTAAAGAGGTTAGCCTGCACTGGGTAGAGCAAGTAGCTCTTTAGAGTTCACTGACTGTATTTGAATCTCCAACAACTCTAGGCATCTAGATACTTTGCTCTGTTTTAAATGTCTTAATTTGGTCTCTTATTGTGAAAGCTCAGTGTCTTCCATTGTGTAGTATGGACACGTCAAGACCTGACAGTAAACTTATTTAAAGATTATATGGCCATAAGGAACCATTCTGCCCAGTGGGCAACAGCTGAAAGACATGCTAGATTGAGGAACACAAATGCTTCTATGTGATAAAATATTTTACATGTTATTATAAGGATCGTGCATGGTGTTTCAGCTGGTATTTTAAAGCAATATTTTATTTTTTATTAAATCCATTTAGTCTGTATATATGTGTACTCTGCAGATAAACCCAAAGTATTTCCAGCTTTGGGCTTGCCAACACTGATGCATCAATGCATAAGGAATTTAATTTAATTTTCTTTAGGAAATGATGTCAGATATGGATGCCCACGTGTTAGAAGAATGTATTGCTGAAGAAGGCCGGCTTTTCAAAGAGCAGGAAAAATGCAGAGATGAGTTATCCAGACTTGCACATCTGACTTGGGTCAAAGTTGAAGAGAGGGAACAGAAATCTAGGGATGTTCAGAAAGCCCAGGTAAAAAATTATCTCATATATTTGGAAGACTCTTCTGAAGTCAAAGCTGGTATATGGAGAAATTAAATTACCGGTGAGAAGAGCCTTGTGGACTCTCATTTCCCACTTTACTTTGAAGTACCATCACAGCACAGAAAGCTCACAATACTGTGTTTTTTTATTGGCAATTTATGGTGCAGTGCAATTGTATATTAAAATAGGATGCCACAATTGAAACAAGGTATTTGAAAGGACATTTTCTTTCAAGCCTATTGAACAAAGAGGCAGAAAACAGATAGCCTCAACTGGGATTCTTGGAAGTACAACTATGTGTTTTATTTTACAAATATATGGACATTAAAAGGTAAACAGAACTGCTACTCATTCCAAGGACAGGCAGCAATTTTTATTTTCCTGACACATTTCCAGGTGTAAATTGTTATAATAATGTGAAGAAAGATGGAAAGAAAACTTTTCCTATGCCACAGAAACTAGGACTATTCATTGGCTTTGCTGCCTGCAGTTTGCTGGCATTATAATATCATATATGTGCTGTGATGTTGCATAGTTTATACTAACTACCGGGTTTGTATATGGGAACCAACTATTTATGCTTCCATAAAGGTACCCTTCTAGCGCTTTGGGGGTCTTTGACTGTCTGTAAAAATAGATTAAGCAAACATGTCAGGCTTTGCACCTTCAATAAATATCAGTCCATAAACAGATCAAAAAAATAAACAGTACAAAGTAATGAACACACACACATGCCCAGAGTTGCAACCCAACATCCACCAGCTTTTTAAATACCAATATCCTCCTCTTTATACCAGTGGGAGGTGAGAAAAGACCTGTCCATTGAAGGTTAATGACACAGGCTGTTAAAGACTGAACACAACTGAAATCAGAAGGTCCAGAGCCATAAGAAAATGTAAATTTACTGTTCTACTCAAGCATCAGTGATTGCTTAAAAGCCAGAAAAGAATAAAAAAGAAATTGTATTTGAAAAGATAGGATTTCAGTGGTGCATATGCCAAATCATTATATAGTGATGGAACCGAGAGGCTGATTAATAGAAACAGTAGAACTCCAGCTACAAGGGACCAAGCATTTTAAGATGCAGCATCAAATTACCTACATTAATAACAGTTGTTGTAAGCTTAATATACATAGAAAGACTGTGTTCTTTAATGTTGTTACAGTAAAAGCATTTAATTATAATTAGAATAAGTTCTTAGAATAATCTTGGCTTGCTGTCTTTTCCTTGTCTAAAACGAATAGCTGTTCTAAGTCATTTCTTTGAAGATATTTCTTTGATGTATCTAAAGTGCTCACTGAATTCTATTTAAATTTCAGATACAACTCCAAAATATTATTAAAGAAATAAAAAGAAAAGATCTTGAAATAAGAGAGTACAAAAAGAGGAAAAGAAAAATCCAAAACCAGTAAGAAAATAATAATAACAATACATTAGCTAAAAAATGTCTTTTAAACCAATTTTTATCCAAGTAATGTATGCATAAAATTATAATAACTATTTCTTTCACACTTATCATTTCTTCAGACTCCAAGGATTTTCTAAAATGTATGATGTTATCCAAAATGAAAGGAATAAATGTATAAATTTGGTGCATGCTGCTCAGCAGAAAACAAATGAAATTAAAAACCGGGTAAAATTGCTAAGAAATGAAATAGAAAATTTAAGGAATACTGTTATAACCCAGGAAAGGTGAGTTTGAAGTAAGCTGTAGATCACAATTATAGAAATGTAAGATTAGAAAGAATCTTAAGAGATAATCCAGTCCAACTTCAGCTATGCCTGTATCATCCTTGATGGTTATTATCCTGATTTTAAAAACCTGATTCAAAGACATTTAGCAATACCCTTACATAATCTGTTCCAATTTCTTGACACCCTAACACTTCACAATTAGCTTGAGCATCACTGCATGGCACAAAGCATTTTTGAAGTTTGTCTGGCTACTCTCTCGCTTTCCTGTCCTTTGGAGGGATAAATTGTCATTGCATTTCCTTTGTATCACAGTTCTTGAGCCTCTAGTATCTGCATTGTCATGCTATTTCATTCAAGATGAACAACACTGTTGTACTCACACTTGCTTATCCTTAGACAAAAAGACGTCCAATACAGATGTGATTCCACAATAGACTGGTGCATGGTGCTATTAAATGAGTCACTAGCTAGTAACGTGGCTGTCTAATTATTAGATTAGAACAAACTGGGTTTCTTGGTTCAAACTCAAATTGAAGTTTATTGGATAACGTTTATTTCAGATCAAACAAAACATGATTTCAATTGCAAGGCAATCCTAGTCAAAATGAAAAATTACAGTCACAAAAAAGAGGATGAGGCAGACAGTGCGTGCATGTGACTCTACTTTTTCCAGACTGTTATTTAGTGGGGATATCTTTTTGCCATCTTTTTGTCATCCTTGTGATGACATTCTGCAATATAAACAAAACAACGTCTATGAAATTGGTAGTTGGGAAAGTAGGAAGCTAGTGAATAGTTAACTGTGTATGCAAAACAGCACGGCCAAAACTGAGTATTCTAAAAATAATTTGATCTTCCCAAAACTTTTTTTTTCGGTGCCAAAAAATTGCACGACCAGGCCAAAGAATGTATTCAGGATACATTCACTCAAAGAATATTGTGAATCTCCAAGTAGCTTGATTTCAAAGTTATGCTGGAGGTAGCTAGAAAAGAAGTGGAACTTCAGTGATTTAAGTGATTTTGTCAAGATGCACAAGATTACATTTTGTACTAAAATTTTGAGGTCTTCCCTATTAATTACGGGTGAAAGGAGGGGGAAAAAAAGGCTAAGATGGTTATATATTGTCTAGATAGCAGAAATATCTAATTACTGTAGATGACCCTACTCCAGTAAAGATCCAACAGGCATTTTGATCTCTGCAAACCTAGATTTAAAACTAGTAAGAGGTGCTGAATTATTAGTAATTCTCTTGCCTATGGAAAATATTTTTAATCCCAGTAATAGACTTTAGTATCAGAGTATCACTGACAACTGCAGCCTACACACGTTGGAGGACAGACAGAGTATTAGTCCAAATAAGAGAAAGGTTTTTCAATGAATTTTTAATATCACATTGCATTTCTGCAATACTGTCATGCTTTCAGTCTGAAACTTGCTTTACAGAATTTTAATTCAATTTGGTGGATTTTAATTCAATTTGGTGGATTTCAGTTCAATTCCTGTGGAACTGGAAAGTGTTACACACACAGGGGAAATGAACCATAAAGAAGCTCACTGCTTTGTACAGAGTAATTCAGCAATGCAGTGATGGAGCCCACAAGGGGAGGCAGGATATTTCATCTGTAGTTCTGTATTTTAACAGGATACTATGCTTCTCCTTTCACTACCTCTTTTGTATGTTGATGTGAATATCTCCCCAGTGTAGATAAAGTGATACTTGATCAGAAGTGATACTTACCACAATCAAATGCAGTAACTCTAAGTTCCATGTCATGAGCAAATGAATGATCCATGTGGCAACAAGAATCTGTATTTTAAGTGGGGGACCATCATCTGGTGGCCAGCAAGGTCACTGGAAATCATGAGTTCTGTTCTTCATTTTTATGGGTCTATAATGTAATCTTGTCACTAACCTTTCATTGTGATTTTTTTTTCAGCTGTCAAACAGGGAAACTGATAATTTTCTTTCTTGTGTGACTGTTATGATACATCGCTTTAACAATAAACTTGGAGACCTTTGAAACGCAACCACAAAATTATTTAAATATCACTCTTTAAATAGAAGGGCAGGATTTCTACACACTGACTTTGCATCACAGTTTATGCTTCTGCTCTTGAACTTTATTTCTTACATCCCCTTGGGCTACCCAGTGGAGAAGAAAAGAGCTGTAGTGCAGTGCTCCATTTACAGCATTGTTTTGGGCCATAATTCAGTTCTCTTCAAACGAAAAAGCTTGCAGAGAGAAGCTGTTCTCAGAGAGTCCTCCTACTTCTTGTAATGCTTCTGTGAAGCAGAGTGACATAGAAGATCCTTTGTGTATTTGAGGAACTAGTTTAAGCTCTGGTTGTAGTTGCTGAAATTGCTTTCAAATTGAAAGGACTAAAAACTTTCCTACTTTTCTGTTATGTTAAAGGAAATTGCAGAAACAACGTCTGAAGAATACAAATAATGTAGCAATTACAGACAGTCTCAAAAGTGATTATTGCAAAATTGTACAAATCATTGATGAGATGAAAGAAAAGAAAAAGCAACAGTGTCTGGATCTTGAGAGGCTTACCAGTATGGTCACCCACATTGAAGAGGAAATGGTGCAGCTGCGCAAAAAATACGAAAGGGCTATTCAGCAACAAAATGAGAGGTATACATGTAAATTTGATGTAATATAGTGTTTAATTTTTACATTCATGAACCAACAATATTTTTCAACTTATGAGCACTCCAAATTAGGAATACTAAAAGACTGCCTCACCACAATGTTTCGCTAAACAGTCTGCCTCACTGCAATGGCAGGGCTGCTTTGCATTACACCGAAGTTTTTTCTCCATTGGTGAAGATGTTCATTCTTCAGAACTTTATTAAAAAATACAGTGGATTGGTTACTGAATGCCTTGAGAGCTTGTAGCCTCCTGCTCTGTTTGTACTTTGTGCTCAGATAAGGTATAAAAATACCGAAGATGTAAAGCTCCCTGATCTTGTTGATCCATTTTAAAATGAATACTGTAGAAGGCCAGAAGAGCTTTTAAAATTATATGAGGGACTAGATCAACCTTTGCAATTGTTTGTTCTCTGAATTTCACATTGTAATTATTTTGTTACCTATTTAAAATGGTGTCATGATATTAAAATAATATTTGTGAAACCTTTGTACATTTTCGCAGATTATTACTATCTTTCAAGGTTGCTTGTTGCCGTTATGGAATACACATGGAATATGAGTCAAATTTTTTTTAATTTTACCTTTTCATTTTGGGCTTATTGCAGTGGTCTTCTGCTCAGAAATCGAGAAGAAGAACTATGCATTTTATATGAAAAAATAAACATGCAAGAGATGTTGTGTAGAAATGGAGATATTGAGATGCAAGTTATGGATGAAAAGATCAGATTTCTGAAGCTGAAGGTAGCTGAGAAAAAAAGACAGATTAAATTGTGGTTCAAAGCGCTCCCAGTGAAGAATGCTCTGGATGCACATCTGGTGGTACTTCAGATACAGGTTGGTGGGAAAGCAAGCCTTTTTTTTGTATTATTCTGTATTTTAAAACATAAAGTAATTTCATAAAAAAGAAAAAAGTCTGCATTTACAAGGTTTACTAAAACAGAAAGTTCAGTAATACACCTGTCTAGCAAAGCACTGATGCACGTTTGTACCTTAAGATATGCGAGTTTTTACATTTTTGTGTAACTGGCTGACACACTTTGTTATGCACATGCCAAACGCTTCCTGGGTATGGAATCTCAGCTAACCCTCCCCACAGCCTGAAATGTCAGTATGACTAAGCTGGAGAATGGGAGTCATGGGGAAAAAATGGGAATGTAGATAAAATTTGTTAAAACTGTATTGATGGGGGTAGGTGGAGGGGTGGGAGATATACTTAGCTCTTCAAATTTCTAAAATAATAACTCAATTCACACTTGACCCTGAGCCTACTCTGGAAACTCAGCTGCCTACAATGATATAATCCACATAGCTTTTCTTCTACACAAAAACAGTGTAAGTTTTAGTTCTAGTTACAACATGACATTAAACAACTAACAAACTGCAGTGTTCATCGTTGTTTGGGACATTCTTTCCTTGCTTTCTGAAATGGCTCATTTACTTTTGACCTTATCTCCAGATGGTAATTCTTTCCATACGTATTCTGTTAGTGTCTGCACAAAATCATAAATTAGGGTGTACCATTGCCATTTGTAACTGCATCGATGGGAGCTGTGACTCACTGTTAAATAGTGCTTGCACTTTTCTGTTATTTCTGGTCTTTTAAAGATATTGTGTGCTCTGGTAAAAAAAAAAAAAATTAGTACAATACCTTATGCAAATGGTACCCTGAAGAACTTTACAGTGCCGTTACAGATTTAAACGATTAACAGAGGGAATATGAAAAAAAGATGATAGACTGGAAAAAAAAAAAAAAATTTTTTTCAGGTAAGATTTAGAACGAGACTGAGAGTCACTGAGTCAAATACAGTAACAAAATGTAGACGATTTTTGTGAACTGACAGAGTCAATGATGAAACTTTGATTTTTCTGTTCTGCATTCCTAAAACTTTCTCCTTTGTGATGACGATTCATGTGAAGCCGGAGGTCACCATTAAAGGGAGGCTATTGTTACAGGTGCTTTAAATCTTTTTGCAATATTGACATAAAATTAAAAAATAGGAAAATACAGTGGTGTGATATTGCACATGGAGTAGTCTTAATAAGTGTTCCCAAGTCAGAGATTTTCCAGTGAACAATGGCAAATAACCAGTTATCAGCCTTTAAAATGTAACTAGATACTGTGGTTATCGAATATTACGTAGTTCAAACTGGCTGTTAACCCAGTTAACGCCATCTCCTTATGCTCAACCACTCTAGCATTAATACTCTTCCTCCCACTGCCAATAGCCATTATGTCTAGTAAGAAACAGTTTCAAATTGTTTGGCTTTATCTCCATGATTTAAATAAAAGCCATAGGCCTGAGTCTGAACTCTGGCATTGGTTGCCAAATTCAGAACGCTAATTCCTGTACCGATTACAGATTTGGCCCCACGTTGAAATCCGACTCAGCATCTGTTCAGTTATGCTGTGCAAAGGATCTTACGATAATGATCATTTGCACAAGGCTTTGACCTGATGTGGTGAATATAGATCTAAATCACTTGTGTTGTCTATGAAACCGACCTCTGACAGCAAGCTGAAACCTGAAGAGGTGGTAATGGGAGCTCCCTTTCGACTACCATTTGTCTGTCTTTCAATTTAAATAATTAAAAATGTTCAGAGAGAGGATCAGTGCGCCACAGGACTATGAAACCCTGATTTCTATCAGAGGCCCTTAGACTTCCTATAACGGAGACTGTAAATCTCATTTCTGAGTTCTCCTCTTAGTTTTTATTTCTTCATTCTATTGGGACCTTGTGTAGGAGCTAGCGTGCCTAACCTTAACTTCATGTTAGGAGGCCACAGAACAAATTATCCAGGAAAGTGAACAAGGTCTCTTTATTAATGGAAAGAGTTGGGTGTCTTTGCCTCCAGAGGGAGATGCTGATAACCCTACATAGGGAGCACGATATTCCTCTTGGAGGATTTATTTTCAAGGCACCTACTTCTCCCCATCGATTGTATAGGAAATCTTGAATCATGTAAGAAGGATGCTTCAAAAGACTCCTACATTTCAAATACAGTTTAGACCTTTTGAATTAGGCAGGCTGAATCCTGTACCTGCACCTCTTAAATTTTATTATTCCCTTTTTCCTACCCTTCCTGTCTCCTTAAGTCTTGGATATTTTTCAGACTTTGTCATCCTATTCTTATCTGTACTATTTTTCTCCTCTCCTGCATTTCCCAACCTTCCCATTACCCCAGAACTTTTTTCCTTTTTTTCCCTCCACAGGTGAATTAAACTTTATAGTATTGAATGCTGAATGATCTTCCAACAACAGATATCTGTCATTGGTAATACTTGAAATATATACAGAGAAATCTGAAAGGAAAACAAGATCCAGTCTCACAAAATAGAAAGTTTCAGTATTTGTTGTTTGTTTGCATTTAACCAAGATCTTTTGACTTTTTTAGAGACACTGTTTGAATGCAAGTCTCATGTATTCTCAACAGGTGCTTTAATCATCACTAAATTAGCTGTTCTGAGATAGGATATCTATTTCTGTGAGAGATACAGCTCTTGGAATAGATGGATGAATGAGTACCTTGTCTTCAATAGGCTGCGGAAACTGCCCCCGTATCGCGGTGGCTGTGGTACCCATTAGAAAGGGGAAAAGCACAGGCTGGGGCTGTGTGCCAATTCAGGAAGAGCAAAAATTTCACCTGGGTCTCCTATACTCTTATCTAACACAAAAAATACGTGGTGAGATTCTAAGGTGGTTTTCCCTGGGCATAAAACTATGTAACTTTTAATTGGGACAGCACATCAAGGGACTGTTCCCACTCACTGAAATGACTCATGAAAACTAATCTGCCTTCATGCATCAATGAGAAATAGTTAGCATTAATCATTAATTAGTCCAAGATGTAGACCTGCTGAGCTGTCAAGATGCTGTAGATGGGACTTGCATGCCTCAGAGTTCAACTAACGTGACAGGGACCGACAGTTTCATTGAGGCATTTGGCATCAACATTTGTCCAGGTTTTAATATAATCCCATGAAAATCTCCAGACTACATGATCACAGAAAAATGGGGCTTGTAGAGAGGTAAAGAGTTTATCTAGGCAATCCTGCACCTACTCCAGCATAGGACAGCCTGTCATTCCTGAGAGGGCTAAGCTGTGCTTTCAAACCGCTGCTGGGAAACTCCAGTTTCCCCTGCAAGCCATCCCAGTGCTTCCTTAACAGTGGAAAGATTTTCTTAACTGTTAGCCTGGATATTTTTTGCTGCAGTGTAAGCTTATTGATTTGTATTCTGTCCACCAGGGACATGACAAACAGATCATTCTCTTCCTCCCTGCAACAATATTTTGTGTTACTGGAAGACAGTTAATCATGTTCCTCTCCCATCCTTCAGAACACAACCCTGTTCTTTCACTCAGCCCTTACAGTTTTTTCTTACATCATTCTTTTATTGCATTTCTGTTACTCTTGGCAACTTGGTCTTTAATTTTCTTGAGATGGAGTGCCTAATATCAGTGGCTGGGAGTGAAAGGATTCATTCAGGCATCTTGCAGGTTACATTCCTGCTTATGTGTCCAGGTACGATGGTAGCCTTTCTTGCAACATGACATATTGATTCATCTTCATGTAAAGGTATGTAACAACTAGACCCTTTTTCAAAGAAAGGGTATCTAATCAGTTGACCTTGATTCTGTATTTGTACAGGTAATTTTTCCTGCCTACATGGAGCACCTTGCATTTGTTATTTAATATTCTTTCTTTTGTTCAGACCTTTTTTCAGATCAAGGTAATTTTGAACTTGAATCTTCTCCTCCAAAAAGTATTTGCAGTCTCTCTGAGCTTAACGTCATTCAGCTGATGTAGTACTTACCTTATATTTTCATAAAGACTGTTTCCTTAGCTTGTTTATGAGAATGTCATATGAAACAATATTGAAGCCATGTAAAAATCAATATGTATGATACCTACTATTTGTCATCTGCACAAATGTTAAATTATCACAGTAGGAAATTGAGCTGGTTTGGCATTACTCAACAGACCTGTGTTGGCTATTATTCTACCCTTTTTCTTTTCTAGCTACCTACAAAGAAAGCTTAATGATTTGTTCCAGATTTATTCTTCATAAAGTGAAGATGTTATCTATAGTTCCATAGCTCCTTTTCCCCCCATTTTAAAAAATAGGTATGATATTTGCCTTTTTCTAGTGCTCTACGCACCTCACCCACCTTCTCTGAAATTTCCAAAATAAGCAGCAGACCTCCACTCTTTCAGACCGGTCCCTTTATCTCGGCATGTGTTCCCTCTCAACTGTTCATCCTTCAACAATTTCTCCTGAGTGTTCACAATCAAATGTAGAAAAGCCTCTCTTGTAGAGCCTCTTCCTATCCCCTGTATCGAATCCACTCCAAGAAAGAAGGGTCTTTTTTGATTTTAAGACTTAAAATCTCTTAGAACTCAGATAAACATTGGAAATTAGGGGAAAATAAAGATGCCTATAGTCACGTTACTTCAGCAAATACACAATCGCATGGTTATTTCTAAATGTGCTTTGTTTTCCATACTTTTGGATTAGCCTGCATCTAATCACTCCCAATTCATGTTGCATTTAAAAGTAAGTGAAATATTTAACATGAAACTTTTAATGGATCTTTTGTCTGGCTCGGACAGTGTTTTTTCTGCAAGTCCTTCTTCTCTAAAGTAACAATTCAATCCTGCAAAATTTTACTTGGTGAGCTGTCCCTAATCTCATTAAAGTACCACTGCCTCCAACAAAGCATTTTCACCCGAGTTAGTGGTTGAGAAATTTGGCCCCCAATATGAAACACCTCTGGAAGCATAGCTGCATCCTGTTGTTTGTGCTGGTCCTGCTCTTACATTCTTCCGCTCTGTGTATTATTGGGCTTGAGTTTTGGTTGTTTATAATTAAAATAAATAAATCTTTCAGTACCCCTGAAACTAGTTATGCACTGAATGGAATTAATTTTAAACCGAATCATGATTTGACACAGAAATTGTTCATTACAGTTATTTAAGGTTTTTACTTTGCCTGCTCTCAGACAAAGCGTGAAAGAAAGAGCTGCATGATGCTTTTTTACCAGAAAAATAAGTGTTTAAGACAAGTGTTCTGGTAATGTTCTGTTATCACCCAAGAAGATCTGCCAGTTTCCCCTTAGCAGTTGAACACGACTTGTTAACTTCCAGTGACAAACCCCATCCCTGTAGCAACATCTAAACATTTACTTTATCTTTTTGCTGACTGTTCATAACTTTAAGAGCCAGTGACCACCTATTTCCATAATAATATCATCACCTGCAATTGATGGTTAGCATTTATAGCAACTTACTTGGGTTATGTTATGTCAGTGCTAATAGATCAAGGTTGGAGTGACAATGTGCTGATGGATGGCCAGGTGCATAACAACGCACAAAACCCAGCACTGTCAGTCCTGCAAGTACAAACATGAAGAAATGGTCCCAGTCACTCCTTCAGTGAGTATTTACGCGAAGCATGGGTGCCCATCTAGTGTATTCTGGGAAGCGCTATTCCACGGGAAGGTCTCACATTGGAAAGGTCAGGGAACACCTGCCTCTATGGGTCCCCGGCGTACCACATCGCTCAGTATCACCACTGAGTCACTTCAGGACACATGCCTGGAACGTAGAAAACTTGGATGCCTATAGGGATGAGACCTTTAGTGCTAACCAGCAGGAAGAAGGACTTTCAGATTTAACTTGCAACCAAACTGTCAGGCACTTGCACCTTTCCTACATCCCTAAATGGATCCTGTGGGTCAAACAGAAGATTGTAGGGAATAAAGGAAGACCTCCCACCTCAAACATCTGGTGTATTCCTGAGGATAAAAAAAGTAGCCTGAGGACAAAGCAGCAGGTGGGACTCCATTTCTGGCAGACAGCAGGGTTTGCTTCCATCCTGCAACTGTCACAACTGTGTCTCCTTAAAAAAAAAAAATTAAATGGCTCCTAATCCTTTGTATTAACCCTCTCCCCCACAGGAAACCTTGTCTGTTAGCACTAAGTAAGTCTGCGGGATCAAACTCTGGGGGTGAGTTAGGCAGGAACATGCTCCTGCTGTGAGTCCCAGAGGAGCCCCCAGCACCCACCGCTGCTCCCAGCCGCCTCCGCGACTGGAGGTGCCAGCTCAGCCAGGCTGCAGGGACCTGGAGGGGGAAGGAAGCAGGCACCAGTGGGGCTCCCACCTTTCCCGGTGCTCCTCTCCCTCCTCAGGACAGAGCCATAGCTGTGGTGGGTCCCAGCTCACTGCCCAGCCCCAGCGGCTGTGCTCCATCCCCCCGCCTGCTAACAGCAGCTGTGGAGGGTGGCCCTGACCCAGCCTGCTATGGCCTGAAGGACATGATTTGGTACAAGCCATCTGCAGCTTTTCATCCAGGCCACCAGCAGAAGCTGAAGAGGGTATCAGCCCCTGGGACAGCCTTTTTCTGACTTACCAAACCTATGATGAAAATCATTTTCCAGTCCAGGGCTCCTGTCGTGATACCTGCTGGGCTCAGAGAAAAGCCTCTTCCATGTGGCAGCATTATGTATACACCATTTCAGGTGGTTGTGTTGCATATGGAGGAGTCATCAAGGGAACAAGCATTCAAGACAGTTAAACTATTAATAAGATGAAGCTGATTTGTATTTGTGCATCATAGAGATGACCTTCTGTGGCACAATCTACTGGTTTTTTACCATTTATTAGCAAGAGGACGGGAGAATGATGGTCGTCCACCTCTGGTTTCGTACAGGAAGGTTTCCCAGTGTTTGACCGGTATCATTTTGCTTAGTCCTACACTGCCCTAGCATCCCAAACGTCTCCCAGCAAGGCTGGAGTCTTGCTTCCAAGCCCAGGAGTTGGTAGTGCAGCCACCCCAGCCGCTTTAGTGCGGTTCTCCTGGTGTAAACCAAACACACTAAGACCTTCCATCTCTGGTCATGTACTAATAACGGGGCTTTTGGCTTCTTGTCTGAAAAAAATAACCATTGTGGCTTTTTGTTTGCTAGTATTCCCAGTGCAAGGACAGGATTAAACAGATGGAGGAAATCTTTGCTGACCCCACGAATGAGAGTAGAAAGCGAGACTTGGGAGGGAAGGACCCATCTCCACCTGAGCTGCTAAAAAAGATTGAGCAGGTAACATCACTTATCACATCACAAGCTCTCCCACTGTGATTGACCTCTTTTAGAAAAAGCAAATGGTATCTTCTGTTTTTAAAATAAACTGTTTGTAAGAGAAATTAAAATAATTATGATTGGCTACTGGGAACTCCAGCCCAGCACCTGCTTTCCAGGACAACTGGCTGTGGGACACTTTGACTTTCTCCTACAGAGGCTGGAGAGGTGGTGAAAAACATGGGCTCTGTGTGGTATACCTGCCTCCGCAGCATCCTCTGCTAGCTGGTCCATTCGCACCACTGGCACTTCAATGCAGTCCCTCCTGCTTCACTACGGGAAGGCACAGAAAAGGCGGCAGAGGGAAATAAATGCAAAATAATAAACCGCTACTGAATGAACTTGTCATTCTTCTGCAACTGGCTATGAGCTGTTCCACCACAATGCTCAGGCTGTGAGCTGGAGGCAGTCCCACCACTCTCTTAACAAAGTCCGCATATGTTACATAGGATCAGACACCATCCTTCTCAGGGTTTGATTGTACTGCTTTGTTTTCATGCTGAACAGGGAGCCACAGAACAGGTCTCCAGGGAAGAGGCAGCCAGGCCAGCCAAGCAGCTGGAGGCTGACTGCAGCACCACCAGCGACTGCCACAGGAGGCTTCAAAATGAAGCCTTTGGTCCAATATAAAAGCCAATTTCAGGGCATCTCCTGTATGGCGTATGGGGGGAAGGTAAAGGAATGGAATGAGCAACAATGATATTTTCTTAGATATTTTTGTCTGTCCTATTTATAGGGGCACAAAATTCCCCCCGCTGTATTTAGTGTTTGGGGAAGGTGTCCTCCTTAAAATTCCCCCCGCTGTATTTAGTGTTTGGGGAAGGTGTCCTCCTTTTGAAATCCAGTTTGTAAGGATCTACCATGAACACTTCTGCTTGAATTACTTGAGTTTTTTGCTTTACTGTCCCATATTCTTTGACAGGAGGGAGCTCTGCATAGCCAAGCAGGCTATAACACAGCCCGCTGTTGCTAACCCCCACACTAAAAAGCCAGGTTCGTCAGAGTTGTGAGGAAGTTTAAATGTTCTCTTTCAATCTCCTTGCGATTTTAAAGTCCTTTTAGTTGCACAATACTTTCTTAGTCTTTGGAGCCCATACTACTATTTTTTTTTTTTAGCAGCAGGAGGGAAAAGGTATTTAAAGCAAGAGCTGAAACCTTCTTATTACAGCATGACTCAAGGAGCCAGAAGATTAAAAAAAAAAAAAATTCACTAAAAAATCCCCACTGCTTTCAAGAAAATCACAGCAAGGCAGTAATAATGTTGGTGTAACCCCCTGCCCCCCAAAAGGGCCCGAGCTGATATGGAAGAACCGTACAACTGACAGTAACCAACTGAACCAACTTTGGCCTGGTACTTGGCAGAGAGGGTGAAAATTTTGAGAAAACTGATGGTGAAGTGATTATTTATGGCTGTTCACCCGTATTATTTCAGCAGCTCTCAAAGCAATCATGCAAAGACCTTTTGTTGCACCTTCCCCTGTCATTTACCTACACCCTGTGTGCTCCTCCTGCAGCTAGAGGTAGAGCTGGTGCAGAAAGAGGAGAAGTTGCTGGAGACAGATTTTCTCTACGAGCACGTTTCCCAGCTGACGGCCAGAATCCGTGCCACAGCAGAGAACGGGAAGCAGGACACACTGCTGTTAGCTAAAAGGGTAAGAAGGGCATCGCACGCTCTGCTTGCCGGCTTATACAAAATGAAATAATAACTTGGTAAGAGGTAAGATGACTCACCTGCAAATTACAAAACTAGTGGCTGGAAATATTGATAGGCAAGTCATATGTTAGTCTTCAGAAATTATAGATATTTAGTAATAACAGTAATATAGACATAGCAAGAACATTAGGTGAGCGTACTTTCTTTTTGAAAGAAAGTTGCATCATAAATAGCACCTTTCACCAAAATCCAGGATTAGTTATTTCTCAGGTTGAGTGCTTAGAAACTTGGGAGAATCCTCCTTTTGCATATGTACTTAACAGCCCTCCCACCACAAACACATTATGGATTAAAAAAAATATGGAAAAGCCAGGTAAGTTCTATATCCCTCCAACATAGAAAAAGATAAACTCGATATCTGGCTCAAAGTTTCTTTGTTATTTAGGTAGGGAGAACCACACAGGAAAGAAATACCATTTTCAATACAGTTACTTTGATATAATTACTATTTCCTGTTAACTGCTGGCAATATTGTTTGGGGAAGAGCAAAAATCCCCTCACCCCCACCTCCTTAATCAGAAAGCTCCAAATAGAGCAGAGCTGAGTGAAAGACGGAAAAAAAATGCGAAGTGATTAATGTAAAACAAGGCCAGGGTTGATTTTTTTTTTTTTTTTTTTTTTTTTTAGGTGTTAGGTTTGGCACTCAGAAAGGCTTAAAACAAAACACATCTTTATGGTAAATCTTTAATTTTCCAGAAACAGAGAAATAACATGGCTGTTATTTGGGTTTGTGAAATCATGGCCACGAGCTAATAAACTACTGTAAAAATGGCAGTGTGCCAGAAGTTACATTCGAGTGCTCTGACTCTCCCAATTGCCTCTTAGTCACTTAAAAAAGAGTATTTGAGTTTTGCTGGGTTTTTTTGTTTAAATCATCCCCAGCCAGACTCGATTCCTGTCCTGTTCCTTTTCTGTTCATTCCCCTGCCAAGGATAACTTCACAACCCGCAGCCCTGCTGAGTCCGCATTATCACTCAATTATCATGTAAGGATCGGGCTTATTACACCTTTATTACAAAGTTAATTGTGCACAAGATCAATAGGAATCTGGGTTTAATGCCTGCCTTTGAGGGCAGTGGGAGTTTTGCTATTCAACTGAAAAGGGCAGGAGATAAATACAAACTTGTTTTTCTGTACCTTGTATTAGAATAAATGTGACTTTTTGTGCAAGTTTCTGTGTTTCCAAGTGTACACAGAAACACACGTCCTGTTTCATTAAGTCATTTTCAAGTATGGAACTATTTTTTAAAACCAAGTCAAGCTAGACTTGTTTTCACACTTACCACTTACCTACGCGTTGTGCCCAGTAAGTGTCTAAAGGGAAGCTCCAACTAAAATGCAATTGTTACTGATTCCAGACAAACGAACTGCAGAAGAAGATAAAGGACAGAACCCAGAAGATGATGGCTCTTGTTGCAGAGCTATCCATGAAGCAAGCACTTGCCATTAAACTCCAGCAGGAAATGAGAGACAAAGAACAATTTTTGATGACTGTTTCATCAAGGATAGATCAAGGCCTTCCCCCTCCCAAAGAAACAGAAAATGAATGGTTGAAGATATTACGCAATGAGAAGATGCAAAAAGAAGCAGCTGAAGCCAGAGCTAAAGTAAGTTTTTGCCATACGTTGCAATTAGATCTTCAGCCCCATCTTTTCACCGCTCTAGCTTGTCTTTCTGAAAGAGCTGTGCTAGCTCACTGCGTAGCTGTTCGCTGCCAAACACGGAGCTCCAGGAGTCAGTGGAGATGATGGTGTGAAGACAACTAGTGAAGTGGTACCCTGCAGGCTTGTGGAGCTGTAACTGCAGTCTGGCACACCACTTAGAACTGGTCATTGAATCTTAAGAAGAGAACACATTACACTAAAAGGAAGATTTACCTTCAGTTAATAACTTGTGTGACCATCTTTTGGGATGATGAGCGAAATAGCCATCAGTGACGTATTGCTTTCCATTTGATTTCAAGGTAAAGCTGCAAAAGGTGGGGTGCGGGGTTCAGGAAAAATAACTTTAGCGTCTTCCACATACCAGATGCAGTGAACATTAGACCAGAAGCAGCAAGAAATCAGATTGCTGGGCAAGACAGTGAGGGTAGGCAGGGCTGCATTTCAAATAGTGCTTCAAACTCTACCCTGCTGGGTACCCTGCCTCCTTAATTGAGACTGTCAGCAATCCCTGAGCAGAGAGCTCACAGAGAAGAAAAAGCAGTATAAAAATGAGATGTGTTCCCTCTCAAGAGGGAACTCTTGCTGATAGGGAATTAGCTTTACTATATGAATGCTTTAGTTGATCACTCCAAGGGAATCTGAAAGGCACACAAAGCTGGGAGAGGAATACACTGCATACACTGAAAGAACTTGAAGTCGTACAGAAATGCTCCAGTAAAACTGGTTTAGAATAAACTTCTCTGTCGTTAACACTTCTGCTCATGCTATGACTCAGTTTCCTTTCAGTGCTGTGGATACAAGCTGACGCAGTAACTGTGTTCAGGAACAGCTGCTGTCAGCATAAATACAGCCACGTTTTGAAGCATCAGAACAATTATCCCGTTCCTGAGATGTTCTACGCATACTTATTACACCTTTTATAAGTTCATCTAATCTGTTTTCTTCACAAATAACAAAAGCATTACAGGCTCAAACCGTTTACTATTTAAAAGGACAAACTCACATCTACGTGGTCAATAACTCATGCTTTCCTTCCAATGAACACTTAATACCCTCTGGGTTTCCTGATCTGCTAAGGATTAGACTAATGGTGTTTCTTTGTTAGGCATTCTGCATGCTGGCTGAGGAGAGTACTGGAGTTTTAAAGCATATAACCCAACTGTGATCAAAATGTGTTTCTTTCACAGCATGCTGCAGAAGAGGAACAAGCCGCAGCACCCAGCTGTGTCCACACGACAGCTGAACAACGCCCAACCGCCTATATCCCAGACGATGAATACAGTCTCCCATTGCCGCGGCCCTACGGCGCTCTGGCTCCTTTCAAACCAAGTGAGCCTGGTTCAAATATGAGACATTTCAGAAAACCTATTGTAAAGCCAATTGAAATCTGAACAGGCAGCACCTAAAGCAGGAGAGGCCACTACCGGTTGCTGAATCTGAAGGGTCAATAGCATTTACTCTACACTGAAGGAATGTCCATTAGCGTTTAGCCAAATTCTATATTGAAAACAAAGTAGTTGTTAACACCAGAAGCATAGCTCAATAGTCAGTGATACAAGTTCCTTTCTACTGGCTAGGAGCAGCATGGTTTCCCAAATGCAGTGCAATATTTTAAAATGAGTGATCATACTGTGCTTATTTTTTTTCCAGGTGAAGTTTTATTGCATCTGATTATATTTTATAATGCATTTCATTAAAAAGAAAAGGATAGAAAATCTTGTCTTGTTATTAATACAATACAAACAAAGTCCCCACCGCTTATACAAATACACCAACATAGCTTTCTGCAGTCTGGGATTGGAGTTTATGCTTGCCAGACAAATTTTAATTATATTGAGAAAAATATTCCTTCCCTACTGAGAAAGCTAAAACTCTTGCTCCACTGATGGCAACGACAAGGGAATGACCATGAACTTGTCGAGTCACTCCTGAGAACTGGACCTTTTTATTTCACTGGTTAGGAACAGGAAGCATCAGTGGAAACTGCTCAGAGAGAATACCAGAGGTTGCTATTGAAAGCCTCCAAAATCTATCAAATTGTCAGTGAGTTTCACTAGTTTAATAGTCTGAAACCTTGATAGAGTAGTTTTTAAATCCAATAAAGACTGCAGAAATCCTACATGTCAGAACTTAAGATTTTCTCTGCATAGCAAACCACTATTACTATTTTAAGTTAATGTCACAGTTCAGAACTTAAAAAAAAAAAAACCCAAACAACACTGGTTCAGTTATACAGAAATAAAAGGAAAAACAACCTCCATGATTTCTTTCTGAAGCTGAGGTTTGAACTGTAACACTAAAAGTTGTAAGGAAAGAATTAAGTAAAACTCTGTCCAAGTCACCGTTAAGGTAAATTTCTAGAGAACTTTTTTCTTATCCTGTATTGCTGACAATATATTATACGTATCTTAAAAAACAAAACCAAACCCCGTCACATGCACTTTAAGATTATATTTTGCACCAATTACAAAAGTGAATATATTAGAATGCAGCTCCAAGGCAGAAGTACTGTGAGATAACACATGACCACCACGAGGAATGAATACATCATGACTGATGCATTATATACAGACTGATTCATCATTTGTTTTTCTTACCTGCTTTACATAAACACACCAAGAAATCCTTCTATTAATCTAAATGAGTAAACAGTTATGGGTTTCTTGTTATTGTACAATACAACTGGACTACCTTTTTCAGGATTGTCTATCTTGTTAAAATAATTGACATTAATACCAATTTTCACAGCATGTTTTGATACCTGCCGTCGTTCTACTTATTTGACCACGTCAGCATGAAACAATGAAACCACAGATATCTTTCATTGGGAACCTGGGTTTGTGTCAGACAAATTTCTCTAGGATTTATCTAGAAGTCAGTAATTTCAGCCTTAATACGTTGCACCAAACAATATTTTGAGTAGCTTATGTCAGTAATGGTGGCTACACAAAACTGCGAATTATTTGGAAAACAACATAACATTTAAATTTAAAACAAACACACACAAAAAAAAGTTGGTTGCACATTTCTTTGTGAATACTTTTACGTAAGAGTACCACAGTTAGCTTTCTTCTTAGCATGTTACTTCAGGAATATTTGAGGCCCAAAAGCGTCATAGTGTGTTTGAGTGCAGTTTCCTCTATAAATCTTACATTAACATGATCTTGTTTTTCATATGGATGCACACCTAGAAAAACATTGTGAGAAAGTTAGTATTTACAAAATCATAAGGTGTCCTGGTACACTTAGTCTTGCAGTCTGTTAAACATCTTCATCTACAATACTGAGAGATAAGGTAATAGATGGACCCGTGTTTTCATTTACACAAAATACCTACAGCTTTCAGTGGAGTTATTTGGATGCTCATCCGTGGCAGAAACTAAAAAAAACAGGGAATATAAGTAAACGACAGACCATCTCTGGAGGCCGCTAGGGATTTCCATACTAATTCTACACTGGAGATCCAAAACAAGATTTAAGCACAGTGGCTATGTTTGCGCTAGTACATAAAATGGACCAGGGCACATTCTCATATGGTTCTATATAGTTTAACTCTTTTTCCTCCCCAAATGGGATGATATCCATACGCGGAGAATCCTGGTTTAGCCTTCAGGTCCTTATCCTGACTTTATTTTTTTTATTAGTACAGGCATAGCCAGTAATGCTAAAAAGTATAATGCTTCCCTTGACACACCTTGATTTTTCAGTGGAATTCAGAATCTTCAGATGCTTAGGTACACTGTATGAAGCAAGTACCATAACCAATTTGAATTTAATTTCAAAAAAAGGGACAGCATTGAAAGAAAAAAAATGCCTGTTACTGCAGAGCAGCTCCTAACGTAGTGATCTTGGTACTCTTTCCTGAGGTGGAAGATCTGATTTTGGTTGCCTCTTAGCCACCATACTGTATAAATAAGGAACAAGCCCTTCTCCCCATTTGAACACAGAATAACAGCTACCACCACGCGGTACACGAACCACGTTTTACTACATGTGTTCTCAAAAATGCGAGTTTGCTAACTGGATCCAACACACAGAGGATTTGGGTGAAAGGATATGCAGTGAAGAAGGCCCCTGACAATTCCCATCAGCAGGAAGATGACCAAACCTACATGTTCAGACATCACTGGAGTTTTAGAACTCAGTTATGTAATATAGTCAGGATATGGCTAAGCATGAGCATCAAAGGGTAACAATTACTGGTTTTCCAAAGTACAGAATTAACATTACCTTGATTTTCTATCTCTGCCAGCATATTAGTCAGGTAGTTAAGTGGCAAAAACTCTACAGGGACTGAGAGTCTCTCAGGGATAGGCTGGCTACACTGTAAGGGAGAATATTTCAGGTTAATTCACAAAGTTGCACAGTACCAAGTTTCAGTGTTTCCTTTAGTGTGTTATGGTCTACAGAAAGGTCACGAATCTCAACACTGTCAAAGCAAAAGTTTTAAAAAAAACAGCCTATGTGCTCTTACCTGCCTGTTCCCCAGCTTCTCAAGCAAAAGTTTCACATATTTCCGTGCAACGCAATTAGCATTTATTGGATGATTCCAAAACTGGCGGACCTTTTGACCAAGAACCTAGTAAGCAAAAACCAAAAACCAAAAACCTGAGAACATAAACACAGGACAGTGGAAACTTAGGAGGGGGAAAAGGAGGGAAAAAAGGGAAAAAAAAATCCAGGCTGTAACATAGACTGCTTTGCTTTCATACACTAATGACAGAAGTTAAGACATCATCATTTTTAGCCACAGAACCTTCCTTTCATAGCCAGTAACTAAGAGATTACAATATGCTCCCAAAACATGGGAAACAATCAAAACCTTGCTACTCAGTTACCCAATGAGCTACTCAGTAAGTTTCCATCAATCAGTCTGTCCCATTACCTCTGTCCCACTTTGCATGTGTTCTTAAAATATTAATTGAGGCTTAAAATGACCATTTATCCTTTACTGTGACTCTTTGTTTTAGATCCATTCTTCTTCCAAAGAATAACACAGATGCCCCATTCCTCAAAGCTCCGTTCAGAACAGGGCTTCTCTCAGGCTCAGTCTACGGAATCTTACAAAAGCAGAATGCCGACAAGGAGCGATACTGGGAACACAGTTTGCATCGCATTATTTAGGACACCGTCCTGGGAATTGATAACATTGATTCACATTCCCAAAGGCAAGAGAGATTCCAAACCTATGTGTTCCAAAGCTTCCAATCCTAACCAATAAGCAAACAAATATGAACACACTGTGAAATTAGCTCCACCTTCTGCTATTTTCCCTACCCAGATCTTCCCCTCCCCTCACTTTCAGTTGTATTGCAATACAGACTACTGAAAGAGTTCATTTAGGAAATGCTGGACAGTTTCAATGGTGCTTAAATACTTGCTTCTGATGCAACTGAAGTCATCTAGTGAATGCAACCTGCTCAAAATAGTCCGAGTCACCCCGAAGTGTCCTTTTTGGCAAACAAACTATTCTCTGCATTTTTTCCCAAAGCTGTAAATAGATACAATAAGGCACTGAGCCTACTGTGTGTAACTAGCAGTACGTGTCCTTTAAAACACTCACAGCTCAGCCCCTCACGTCAAAGCACGGTTGGAATGGTGTTCCCCACCCACCAGGCCTGGGGCTGACAGCTCAGAGAGGCCCCACGCTGACCCCAGCTCACCAACCCATGCCCAAAATGAGATACAGAGGACAAAGAACGTCCTGTGGAGTTCTCCTTCCTTACCCCTTCTCAAAACTGCTGCCGAATAAAGAAGCCCTTGTTAGAGGAAAACCAAAGCAGCACTTCTGACTATCTGAACTATACGTAACAGTCCATAATGAACAAACAATAAGCAACTTATGTTGAGAAAAGCCTGTTCTACAGCAAGGCGCTCCCCAAGGGGAGATCCCTAGTTTTCCTCTGCTCACTGAGATGTTGTGCTTCCTCTGCAGTACTGTGGTGTGCACTAAGAACAAAAGGGGAAAAGGAGAAGTTAAGCTCCCATTCTGTTGGAACTTTTAATGGAGCATCAGTAATTAGTTCCAGCATGTGGCTAAACGAGTCACTTTACCAACGGGCGAGGCTGGGATATTTCAAAGAGGGAGATCTTGTAATTCAATCCCCGCCACAGAGTTGTGATATGATCAGATTTTACAGCTTTTACTGTACCAGCTTTTGAACATATTTGATAAAATGAATAAAACCAAATGCAGAGGTCACAAGTGAGAAAGGCATTTGTGGATGCTATAAAACACGCACACACACAAATAAATACTCTTTAAACCCCATAAAATCTGCTTTATGCAGATGAGTACTCAACAGAACAGTGTCAGCCTTGTCAATTTGATTCCTGCAGGGTACTGGAGACACTGTGAAACACTATGAACAAATCTGTAATTTAAGTTGTCAGGGTACCCTACAGGTCACGAGCACCAGATGGAGAAACTGTGGAGGTTCAGGTTATATCTGAATCACAGCTAACTCTTTCATTGGCTTGATCCTATGCACAGGGAGGAACTTACTATCGATTCCAAAACCCAAGAAATGACATCCAAAGTTACTAGTTACCTCAGGAAGCCTCATGATAATACTGAACTTCAGCTTTTCATTCTTCTCAGTGTCATCCAGATCTACAGGAAGGAAAAAAGAAAGAGAAGGGAAAAGAAAAGGAAAACAGAAAGGGAAAAAAAAAAACCAACAAACACAAACCCACCACTGTTAGTGGTAACCACATAACTAAAACTTTCAACTTTCACTTAAGACATTCTGAATAAATATCATCTTTGTAATGAAATGAAAATTTTAAATAAGGACAATTACAAGTGTTATTTATGTTTATACTGTTTATATAAATATTTTTCTATATATATGTACTTAACTTCACCACTTTATATAACAATTTATACAGTAATTCAAACATGTTTTGACTAAGTAGAAGTCCCCATATTTATAATATTTAATTTACCAAGACCAGGCACAGACTAATACTGCATATTTTGTCCCTTTTCTCGAACACTGGAGAAGTAGCATGTTACGAGGGAACATGGTTGCAGCTGTGACGAAATGCATTACTGTTGGAGAGTTGTACCGTGGTGCTGCTGTATCCCAGGAAACTTCTGCTTCCTCCCTTCTGATCTCGAAAAGGCAGTTAACATGGGTGTGATGCTAACTGCGCCTGCAACTGCCAATTTGTCTCACTCCCTATTTCGTTCTGAAGCCTTAGGCCCCTCTTGATGACTACACGGGTTCACACAGAACTGATTTTAACTCCCACCTTTAGGTAACCTTCCGATCTATTTAGAAAATATTCACAATCTCAATATTCCTCAAAATATTAGGATGCTGGGTCAGGTAGGCTTTTTTTTTTACTCATTTTGAATTTTTACTTCCTAGTACTGAGTTTCTAGCCATTTGCCAATCCCAGCACTAGGATTATCTTGTTCCAAACACAATTGAAACAAAAGCTGAGGCCTGGATAGCAGACTACCTTCCTTACACATAGGTGTGCACATTCATAGAGTCACAGAAATCCCCCAACAAATTCTATGACTACCTTTAGTATTCACTTTTCTAAGAGGTCCCAAGTAGAAAAATTATAAACTCAAATTCTCCCCAAACAGGTATTTCTTTGTCTACTACAGTAAGACTCAATCATATAGTCTGAGCCCTAATTTTCTCCTTTCAGCTGGGCAATGCCATCAGCTACAGTCCTCACTGAAAAAGCACTCTGGAAGAAGAACTGAGTCTCCCAGGCAGTAAATCCCGTGTCTGAGTTTGAACGGCTGAAAGGACATCACTCCCAATTAACTGGCTGGTAACAAGTGAAACACATGAAACTCACTGTACCTTTCAGCAATTTCCTGACACATGTTTCTGTCAAATGCAAGACTCCATTATCAATATAGTGCAGGAGGGTGTGCAGAGGGAGACATCGAACACCAAGCCCCAAATGCAGAGTGTGAAAACCTGTGAAAGAGAAACAAACTTGTTTGGTACAATATATACTTTTTTCTAAGTCTGTATTAGAGATTGACATTACTCTAGCTAAACCCAACACTCTCCTTAACTTCTGACTGTTTCTAGTTGGTGAGGAAATCAGTTTATCAAAAGTCATATAGTCTTATTTAGGCATTCTTTAAGTCAAGTACAATCCTGTCAGAAAGAGGAAAGCCAAGGGGACTGAAGACAGTCATTATAGTCATACACAGTCATTAAACATCTCCAAGCTGTTGCCTTGTATCTGAATCGTGCTATTAATTTATCTTTTATCTCCCGCTTTCCTCCCAATTAATAAAAAACCGAGGCCTCACCACTCTCAGTATGTGGCTGCCACCCACACATTCCCACAGGCAGCGTTAAAACTTCAGTTTTTCACTTAACATCAGCCTGATGATGGTCTTGCATCACGTGACACCATTACATGGCAGCATTTGCGCCCACACAGTGTAAGTTTGAGGGACAACCTCATACCAAAAACAGTTTCAAAGACTGAAGAAGCTCAGGAAATACAAACTAGAAAGATTCAAACAGAATCAGAAAGTGTTAAGTCTTTCCCTAACAAAAATAAGCAAGTGCTTTGAAAAGACTCTAAGCAATTATGAGAAGCTCTAGGAAATGAAAGCCTACTATCAAGATCAGCTCTTCCATCAGGGCTGGAGATAATCCTTTCAAGATAAAACTGAAAAATATTAGCAGGGCAACAGCATGAGAAAATACATTCTTATTTTACTCCAGGATAGGATTTTTCCTTGTGGCCCATGACACTAAAGTTCAGCTGTCGAAGAAAAATACATAAATGAAAGAAGTCTAAATCTTAGTTCTGAGCTACGACTGTATCCAAACATTCCAGTGGAAGCTGAAAGCAGAGAACTAAACTTCTGATTTGTTGTCTGTATTTCTAGTAACTATTCAGTTTTGTTTCATTTCACTTGCACATGTTTATGGAGGGTCTTCCCCTCTGTAACTGTCCTGAATAGATTTCAATACTGCTAAAGCTAACTTGACACATGTGCTGCAACTACTGCTTTTCTGGGAGGAATTCATAGCATTCTCTACTCACTTATGATTAAAACAGCAAAACATAGGACTTACCAGGAGGTAAAGGCATGCACATGCCGTTTGCAGCTTCCAGAATCCGGCTCATGATGTGGAACACTGCAAACTCTCCTGTACTTCCTCTCTCATCACTGTGTTTAATAAAGTAGCAACATATTAAGAGCCTGAGATGCCCACACTCTCCTGGAGATATGGTCAATTTATTGTACATGTGCACTAAATGGTGAATTGCCATGGGATGCTATCTTCTTTGCTTAGGTGTCTGTCACCTAACAGTATTACCGCCAGAAGGAATGTGGCAACCCAGACGGAGCCCCTACGCAAGCATACGTCTGTGCAGGTCTCTGGCTGCAGGGAGTGCCTGAGCCTGTCGCTGCTACAGGAGGGCACCAGAGACAATGCCTGTGTGCGCTGTGNCTGTTCATCTAAATGTTGACACACAATGTCTTTGTGGTGTCCCCTTTCTCCTTCCCCCACTAGTGCATATTTACAAGTCTCTCAGCAGTACCTGCTATCAACAGCAACAGGTGAAATATTTTGAGTGCTGGTATAAGTGACCTGGCTTTTATAGGTGTTCAACACCCAGTACCCAGCTTGAGACCACTATGAACTCAGCAACTTGAACTCCAGCTGTAAAAACGCCTATATGATTAATATTCAGCTGGCTTAGAGAGGGCCAGCAGGATCATTAAAAAGAGAACATGACAGTCATATTGACGTTCACAGTAGAGTAAGCATTGACTGTTCAAGCGAGTAGTATTGTTGAAGGCCAAAATTATTATCCCCATATTTTAAAAGGCAGGCTGAAAACTTTAACAAATGACTTGCTCACAAGCAGAAGATGCAGGAATGAAGCTGGTATCTCCTCCAAACTTCCTTCATTATTCGATGTACCAGATTCAGCTAAAACAAAAAAGAAAAGACTGAATGTTTCTAGGAGCCTGTGTACAGCAGGCCATTGACATTCTTTTTACACAGTAGTTTATGTTAAAAACTTATCATGAGACTCCTACTAAGACTTCAGTATTTATCTTTTTTTCCTAAGGGCTTAAAAAGTAAAATTTGAATTGTAACTGAATTGCCTTATTCCAGAAGTTTAAAGTAAGTGCTTCCAGCTCATCAAAGCATTGTGCAAAACATGCAGCATCTTAATGCACTGTGCTTCTTGGGGATCAACTGATCTCACGCTCTTGCATCAAATTCTCAAAGACCTGTTCGCCATGAAAGCAAAAACCAAGTCTCCAAGTGGCTGAGCATGGCCAAGGAAAGGTCCCTAGGACCCAAACAAAACTGGGATGATACTGAAGATGGTGGAATACTCAGTTTGCTGAAAAAAGTCTGCAGGAGGAATCACAAATCTAGTCCTGGCAAAGAGGAAGAATGAGACAAGCAAATGCCTCTCCTCCTCTGTTGAGTTTCCTTTTTGTCCATAGTGAAGTAAAACAATCCCGTGGCCCACATTGTTGCTTCTTCGTGCTCCAGGCTGAGCTCCAGTACAGACTGTCAGCATGCAAAAACCACAAGCCCTGTTCTCACTTGGGCTTTTTAAGCTTCTGCAGCTGAAAGAAAGAAATCACACATGAAAGAGCTGAAATAACTTCCTCTAGCTGGCCCCTCACGGTTGTCATGTGTAACCGCTTCCATATCTCAGTAACAGAATTGAGACACTTCCGCTACACCTTTTATCTCTGGGCCTCAAAGCACACTAATCAATCAATCCCAGGAAACTCTCAGGAAGCAAGTGTTGACCCCCGTTTTGCAGAGAGGTGTCACGAGAAGTTACAAACCCTTTTTCCCCCTGAAGATGGCTAGAATCCAGGAATCCTTTTCCCCGCTCTCTTTTCTCCTCATAGGCTCTGCCCCTTCCAACCTCTAACTTGTCACAGGCTCTGAGCAAGAGAGAAACAGGACACACAGGAGAAGTTCATATGCAAAGGCCAGAACAGGAATATCCGTCTCCAGTAATGCTCCTGAGTGCTCTCCTCTGTACCATGGCCAAGGTACCTCTACAAGGTAGCACCTTTTCCCTCCACCACTCCATCCAGCCTTGCACAGCTGCCTGACGCAGAATAACCACCTAATACTTTCCATCTTCATATTTTCTGGATGCAGTGGAAAGCTCCAGTTTAATCTCTCTGGAGTATGGCAAGTTTTCTCCACTCATTTTCCAGGAAATGAGTGATTTCCAGTTTTCAGGAGAAGGGTCACAAGAACCGCACCTGCTGCTGGAATTACTTTCATCTCTGGCCAGCACACAGGGTGCAGCTAAGACGTCTGCTTTGGGAGCTACAGCTGGATCTCAAGATCACTGTTGAGGTGAAGGGAAGCTTCCTACAAACTCCAGAATCACCTCTTATTATTTGTGCAACAAAAATTGTATGATACTCCAGAATAAACATTCTTTGCTTAACAATACAGCAAACTGTACAGCTTTCACAAGGTATAGAAAGATAACTTCTTAAGTCAATGTCAACCTAGCTATCACAACATACTTTTATCTTAAATACATGCACGCTTGTGACATGACACCCTCACCAACAGCACTACTCACTTTGGAGATCAACCACAATGGACATCGTAGAAAATACAGACAGAAAGAGAACCCATGTCTCAAACTTTTTTCAGTATATAACACACAGGACAACGTGCATGAGAGAAAGGAAACATTATCTGTTTTCTAGAGGGAGTGCAGGCAGCTTCTTCTCCGAGGCTAGCAGCCGGTCTCCGGGGGAACCAAGTTAAGAGCTATACCCATACCTTCATGGCAAAGCCATTTTTCATTTAGTAACAAAAGACGTACAATATGAGGTTTTTCTGGGCAAGTATCAGAAGCCATTTCCCTTGGAGTGCTCTAAACTAGCGAGAGAAAACATGATCAACACTGAGACAGTGCAGGTAGTAGGGCCTAGGTTGACATTTGCAAAGCACCTTACTGTCTTGAAACATCTACATTTCCAGGCAAAGGTGTTGAGCAGACTGAAGTTTCACTGAAGTCATTTGGAACCACAAGTGCTCAGCTCCTGTGGCTGTTTCTACAGGAAAGACATGGAAGCAGCCAAAGAAAAGAATCAGGACCAAAGAAGAAAAGGGAGTAAGACAGAGTCTTGCTGCCTTCCAGATTCCCTCCTGCGCAGGGGATACGAGGCAGTCTTCCTCCTCTGAGGAAACTCAAATCCAAATGGTGTCTGTCTTCTGTTCCTTCGCAGTTGAGACCACATCAGATAATAGCTAGCCACAGACATCAGCCAAAAAGGTGCAGCCACTGCAATGACTTTCAGAGAAATTTCAACAGTTTATTCTGGTCTGTCTCTTTCTTGTGCCACAGGCTGGCTGTTCACTCTGCCTCCTCTTCCACTTGCTGTCAGGGCAGCATTGCTTCTGTAAGTTATTTCCCCCCTTCCTTGCCCTGCTGAAATGAAAAGAGTGAGAGAAACAGATACGGAGTAAAGCTAAGATAAGGAGCTTGCAGGGGAGAGAGAATATGGACATACAAACAATTACTGGAGGCTAGGTGTAATGTGAACTGGTAAACAGTCATACTCAGGCTCTGCAGACCTCCTTGGCAAAAGGGAATTCCCACTGAGACATTTCATTCACACTTCCCAGTTTACAAATACACACAGCTCTGAGAGCAACCAGCCGCTAGTCTGTTGTTTTATGAAAAACTGTTAGTGCTCCCATGTCTTGGCTACTTCGACTTCAGCTGCAATTGATTTATACAGTGGCTACACACCACGGAGCCCTATTCTCAGGCACTCCTTTGCTCCTGAATGTAATAAAAAATATTTTATGAGAGCAGACAAGCAAATCATTTCAAGTCTCTTCCTGTTTCATTAGTTGCAGTAGCTCCGCTACATGCTGCTGATGCTACAGAAAACTGTTGGAAGAATCAAAACAATTCATTCCCCTGAAGAACTTCAAAACATTTAGGATATAGAAAGGTTTAAGATTTAAGAGTTTCTGACTAGGATGAGGGGAAACCCAAGCCTAACAATGAAATAATTTCTAAAGATTTCCAAACAGCATCTAAGATGCACCAGCCAGAGGGCAGAAGTAAAGACATATTATCTTTGTTTATAGTAGTTTTTCCAAGAATTATAAGTCTGTAAATTGAGTTGACAGAATTCTTGCTTTTAGTGATGTTAAAAAAAAAAAATCCTAAGAGCTAAGAGTTTCTTGATGGGGAGGGCTGAGATTTGTTTTTATTCTAAGATTTAGTCTACAATAATTTAGTCTTGCAGATCAAGGCTGCATAGGTGTTTTTATATTTTTTATCTTAGTTTATATTAAGAATGAACAAATGATAACTGGAAAATGAATGAAAGGAGAACAAACATCCACTTCTGCTTCTTTCAGCACTGTTTTCAGGTACAAAGCTTTGGTTCATGCTATACTGTTTCTATTTTAATCAGTCACTAGTTTTTCTTTCCTTCCTATAAAGATACAGAAAACAGACTGCCAATTGCCTGTAAAACAACTTGTCAAGCTGTAGAGTGAGGCCTGAATAGAAAAGTTAGTAACCTCAGCAGTCAGAGAACATTGTAATGTCAACATCACAACTGATTTGCCCAGGACTTCAGAAAAGATGCAGGCACCAGTAGCCTCAAGAAAGTTTCCCGAGATTTCTATCCCTAGAAACCAGTACAGTGGGGAGTTTCTGCTGAATCAGGTGACAGGGCTAGCACAAAGACGAAGAACATGGTTTACTACCTGCCATGTGAGCTCTTGTGGACTCTGCATTCTGCACTTAAAGGACTTGATGTTGAGACAGACATACCCACGTACAGTAATTTCTATGCACAACAGTCACAGTTTTTACAGCTTATTTTTTTAAAGTTTCCCTTAAGAGGATGAAAGACAGAAAATTAAGAATTTGAAAAGCAAGTTTGCACTGTAGTTTATATAGATTATCTTTAGGCAAAACTCTGTCTTCTGTTACACTCACAAAAAGCCCGTCGATGTCAGTATGTAGGAGTAGTGATGATTTACTCTCATGCCATATTGGAGAGAAATCTTTTTTTCTTAATTTGTATTTCCCCTTGGTGCTTTCATTATTCAAGACATGCAGCAATGTATTCTACAGGAAACAAAATGGATCTGAAAACCATTCTTTCAACTTTCAGGATGAGTTCACATTTTCACTTCTGGGAGTAGACCATATTTGTACAAGCTGTACAAGCTGTAAAGGGAACTGTTTCTTCTGTATTCTGAGAGACCAATACAACTCTTTTTAATATCATTTAAGTATTATTTTGTCCTTTATCAATATAAACAATATTAAGGAGCAAAATACGGTTAAACATCTTAAAAACAATCTCCCACCACCAAACGTGCTATATACACACAATACATATCCAAGACCCTCCCCCCCAACAAATACACGCTTGCTCACAAGAGTGACTATGAAATCAAACTAACCAGGTTTGCAACGTAATCCAAAACTATTTGGTCAATCTTCTTTTTTCCTACATACTGTAAATGTCTCATAAGGTGATCCTTTAGCTGAGCAACCATCTGGAAAAAAAAGCCAACAATTCAGTGTCCTTATGGCATCTTCAAAAGATGCAAAAACTCCACCAGGTGCAGGGCCTGATCAATAGGCATTAGCACAACACAACTTTCCCCGTTTCAAAACTCCAGTTGAGAGTGAGATCCCAAGCTATCATACAAGCTTGCCGAATTCAATAGCAGATCTGAATATTCAAAATGGTTTCTTGGCACAAATTCAGCAAAATGAGTGCTAAATTAAACTTTCAATGACATTGAATAGAAGAAGCCTACAGTTCTTACATCTCTCTGGGTCAAGCCAGGTGAACAGGGTGAAAGAAGGATTTTAATACGAACATTGAATCCTGAGAATACAACTATTTATTACATACAAACAAACCTGAGGGATTTTACAACAGAGAAAACTAGCACAAGTACAGTTTATGGCAGTAGCTAAGAATCTGAGAACCTGAGTGATTAATGGCAACTTCAGGTTAAACATTAATTGCAAAGTCTTTAAAATCAGATGTTTCTTATCATACAGTCCATGCCACTCCCTACCCTCTCCTTTCTGAAATATTCTCTGACCTCACGTAGCTTCTGATTGCAACTCAAGTCCAAGCTGGTTCTTTACTGTGAGAATTACTACCGGAAATTATTTGTTTCAAAGCTCAAAGAAAAACCGAGGCAAATAAAGTCTCTGTCTCAAGCAATTTACAAGTAGATTAATCTCAATGTGTCAGGACAGCAATATAGGTATTAGGAAAGCACAGACAAAGGACAGCAGTGACCTACTTTTTGGATCTGTCTGAATAAACTGCAGGAAAGGAATGTAGAAAAGCTTCAGGGAATGAGAGGCAGAATTTGGAAACAAGGGGACCAGACTGCAAAGAATGAAAATTTGCCTTACATTTGGACAGACAGGATAGTGTTGATATAGTCTTCACAGATGCAGTGCTGAGACCTTTCAGTGCCTACTGAAGAGTTTTATTTGGTTTTAATACTAAGAGAACAAGAGATGAGTGAAGATGTGTATTTAGACAGAGGGAAAATAGGTAGGGATTTGAGATAGGATTTATTACCCAGAAGCATAAGGATGGTAGATCCTTTGGGGATATCATCAGTGAAAACAGTGCAAAAGAGGAAGGGACCTCAGAACAGCCACAGCAATCCCAGAAGTGAGGTAGAAGGAAAAGGAGACAGTAAAAAAGGTGCTAAATTGATGAACAAGAAGATCTGTGATCTTCTCTTTGAGGAAAGCAGTAGATGGGGAATTCACCTATACATATTTTAAGGATGTAAAGTAGCACAAAAATAACTGACAGATTAAGATGAACTCGAGGAGGATGGAATAACAGTTTCTAGCCAATAAAAAGTTGTACACAAAAAGCTTGCAAACAGTAAAAAGTTGTACGCAAAAGGCATTTTGACAAATCAACTTTCCATTGCTGTTTTTCCCTGGTGCCTTATGATATCGTGACCTGTTAAAATTATATGATATCATGACTATGAACTCTAAAACTTAGGAAATACCATGTTTGTCCCATAGCTACTTTGAGTGAGCTTCTACTCAGCACTGGAACTTATAAGCTTACTCTTTACATTTGTTGAGGTTGTGCGTCCTCTAGTGCACACTGTGACAAAAGCACATACCAGTCCCATTAGTAATTGCTGCTGATAATCTTCCTCTTGAAAGAGAGGTACTAGCCTTTCCTCTGAAATAAACAGAGCAAGAATCATTCAAGGACATGATGCTATAAAAATACCACGAGATTTCAACCAGCTTCAAAAGTACTTAGAAACATACACAAACAAACAGAAGTTGTGGTTTGATCTACTCACCTACAGAACTAAGACAGTGAAGAATCAAGGACTGCGTTAAGAGAGAACCAAGGAACAGAAAATAACCCTGTATCTGCCATCTTCTCCCTCAACTGCTTAACACTGAGCATAGAGGAACACGAATCTGTCACACCACTTCACGCTTCATTTGCATTACTCTTTTCTTTGATATTTAAGGGAGAATTATCACAGTGTGGTGATTCAGTAGAGCAAAGAGGCTCAGAGAACCTTCTGGTAACACCAGTGCAAATGCATATGCTATTTAGAACTTGTCATTTACAAACAAACAAGCCAAAACAGCTACATATGTTTTCCAAGGAAATGACTAGACACAAAGTAAATACTCCACAGAATCACCTCCCACTTTTTTGGTTCCCTCCCATGATCTGGCTGCTTCTGTTATTCAGATTTGCAGACCACTATGTAAAAAATCATAACTTTTCTAACTAAATGGACAGAGGTTATAGTATCTACTGAAATTTAATACCCTGTATTTCCTAATCAGTGCTTCCTGTCTACTAACAAAGGAAGAAAAACAACCTCCTATTTCATCATGTAGCATAAAATCAAGTCAACATTTTACAGACCCAAGTGCCAAATTTTTACGAAGTTCTTTCCAGCCATCTTTGCTCACCTTGAAATATATTTACTCCACCACTTAGCAGCATAAAGACCTGTGTTGCTTGATTTTAAAGGATGTGAAGAAAAATCTACAGGGAAGATACACTATGATCCTTGTTACCAGCTGGCAGCTGTCTAGAAATTCTCTAGTAACAGTTAAACATCTGACTTCTTTATCAATAAGCACCTTTGGAAAACATGAACCTTAGCTAGCAAAGTTGATACAAGGTCCCTCAACATCAGAGCCCACAGCAATAACCAGCAGTGGTGCAGATGACCGGTGTTACAGGCCGGAAATGCACTGAAAATTCTTCGTAATAAAAGGAGTGAGCAGCACTTAGATCAGCATCATTTCACAGCACACAGTGGCAGGGCACATAGAAGGCACTGATGTGTGAACAGCAGGAACATAATTTACTACTAAATTCAGTTTTACTTACTTGTGACAAAGGAACTGAGCATCACAAAATCTCAAGTAGGGAAATTCATTACATGTCTGCTTTCCCTACACCAAGATTTTTCACCAGCTACTGTACACAAGTTCTAGAGTTGCAAAGGCAGCTATAAGTGGACAAGACTCAACAGTAACATGGCGTCAGTGATGCTCCAGGAGAAAAATCCTGAAGAAATCTTTAGGCAGACAACTGCTTATGTTGTTAGATCCAGTGTAAAGTAGGATCTATTTTCAAGGGTTTCCTAGTCAGTATATGATCTTACCACTACTATCAGAGAGAAAGTTTTCCTCTAATTTAATAACTGCTCATCCTAATTCCTGAAACTTTTCAGTGCTGAAAACACACGCAGCCATTTATTTTTAGCCAACAGCAGCTAGATGGAAATATTCTAATAAACCTTACAGCTAAGGCCTACATCTAGACAAGTTTTACTTACCAGACTCCCAAGCGTCGAGATGAGAAAGCACCCTGGGGTTTGAAACAAAAATCAGCTTGTTTCATATGCATCACTCTAAGGGATTTCATAAGGACATTAAAAAGCTTAAATGACCCTTTGATCTGTCAAAGACAGCTAAAGAAAACCAAGAGCTGTACATGTGATTACGTTTAGTAAAGATATTAAATAGCATTAAAAAAAATTCTACCTGTCTAGGTTGCATAAGAATAACTCTTCACATCTACCACAAATTCCCTAGCTCTAGAGGCCTGGATATTTCAGATCATGCTGTAGTGATTACAAGGATTCCAATAATTGATTTTCAGCTGGATAACCTTCTTTAAAATTAGATATCTAATTAGATACCTAATCAACTATTTACATGGCATGTTAGATCCTTCAACATACTTCAACAGAATAAGAAAGGGTAAATATAATAGAAAGCAGTACCTACTTTTTGGCATTTTCAAAAATATTCCTCAAATACGCTGTAGTTCTTCTCTCCTCTCTCTGGTTTGTAAACAAACAAAAATCCTCAAATGAACAAAGTAGAAGGCCAATTAAAATACTCCCTGATAAAACACAGATGAGAAATGAAGCTCGTTTTCCCTTTGAATGGAAATAATGCACAGTGGGGCTTCAATCCACCTTCCAACTACCCATGCTCATAGGCACTCACACACATCTAACATACACGACAATACAGGTACGTGCAAGCTCTGTTTTTGTTTAATTTCTCATATTATTTTAACAGAGTAAGACTTACAGGCCATCATCGCGTAAGTAAAATGACTGCAAGTCTTTGCAGTTCTCATAATCAGATTCCCATTTCTTTACCCTCAAAATAAAAAAAGCCAACTCTTCCATGTTTGGCTTTAAAACATCCACTTCAAAGGCAGCTCTGGAGACTGTTTCTGTGCATGCATATTTACCTCTTCTGAAAGGTTACGCCATTCCCTCCTGAGCACATTATTGTGGTAATGCAAGTGTGGCTCTGCATACTTCACACTCTCCAAGTTTGAGTTGAGTTTCTCCCAGAAACCTTTCGAATTTTGGAACTGCAAAGTATTGCAGGGAAAGCATGAATACAGGCTGCACTCTTAAAGAAGTACCTAATCACTCCCCCCCTACGTGATTGGAGAGAACTGTGATTAATGTAACTTCATAACAAGCTAAATGAAAAAAGTTAAAGAAAAGCAGTTACACTATTTTTTTTCCAGTACTTTTATTTCCTTGATTCGATGGCAGCGGTAGCACTTACTTAAACTTGAGGTTAAGATTTGGTGCTTGTAATGCAGATACTTTGCCACCTTAGGATCCTCGTAAGCCACTGGGAAGAAATGAGTACTCGTAGGTCATAATTCACCTGACCTATTTCAGATGTTTGGGATGGGAGGAACTGCACCACAGACTACACTGGCTGTATTGTCTAGACTTCTGCTGACTGTAGAAGGAGCCTTAGGCAAGCCTTAGATGTAAATTTTTACATTTGGTCAAATAAATCCCATTCCAGGTTTCTGAAATTCCAAATAGAGGAACACCACCATGACCCCAGCAGCTGCAGGCTGCCACTACTTTCAAGCTGCATTAATACTTACATTGCAAACATCTATTTGCCAACCTCAAGTAACACTGCCTCATCCCAGAAAAGAAACAAAATCCAAACATTTCCATAGCAATTCTAAAGCCTTTTACTCTAACACTGAAAATAATTTAAACTCAGCTGTGAACAGACAGGAGGAAAAAACCCAAACAAACACACACTGGTTTCCTGAGCTAGTTCTTGGACTGGATATAAAGATTTGAAACCACTGTTTATGAAGGGGGAGTGATGTGATTATTGTTGAGGAAGAGATAAGATTATGGCAATTCTTTTTGGCAGTTCTAAAAAACAAGAGACAGTACTAGCTGTTCTTGCCCCCCTTTATATACATTTACCTTCCCATAGAGACACTACAGTAGTGACAGTTGAAGGAAGAGAAGTTTAAGTTCACAATATTCTCCATCTTGCATTAACATGTTGGATTTTGCTCTCTCTCCCCTACTTTTCTACAATGACAATAACTTTAGAAGAAAACATCAGAAGCCTTTAAAACCACTTCCTCCTATAAACTACAATTTGCCAAGGAAAATAAATTGCAGAGACTCAATCCTGCCAGCCACTTTCCTCTTGCTGCCAGTGCTGATTGTTGCTTTATTGTTGTAGCTGCAGCAGAGAAAAATAAATCTCCTTTTGCTTCATGTTAGTTATATTTAGCAGCTGGAAACTAGGAGTGCATATGGCACCATATGTTCACCCTGCTGGAGCTAACTAACAAGATCTACAACCTACTACTGCAGTATGTTGCCTAAATGTTACTAATATGAAATCAGAGAAATACCAAGAATATAGTGTAAGGGTATCATCTAGTGACCAATTTATGCAACTGCGACAACACCACCACTGCAAAATTGCATTCAGGCCACACTGGATTTTTTTTGATGTGTGGCAGGGGGGAAGAGAGACAGCAAGTTTCTTTCATACATTGAGTCTGTAACAGGAAGTGGTAGACTTCAGAATTAAAAGCAGACACCACTGAAAACCTGCACTGTATTAGACCTCATTAAAAAGTCAAAAGTTTAAAATAAAGGATTATTTTAATTACATCTGTTATTTCTTGAGGATCATCAGGACAAGGTCTAGAAAGAGAAGGCTTCTTCGTCTCAGGTGGTGTTTGTTTTGCAGATATTTCTAGAGAGTCAGGATTTTAATACCTAAGCACGAACACCTAAAAGACATTGTATTACCAGAAGTCAAAGCAGGGCTTTACCAGGCTGCAATGCATGAAAAGCTCCCATGAAGCCTTTCGTAAGTAGTGTTGTTTTAACTGAAGACAAAGAGAGGTCTCTGCTATATCCCTCTGAAAGGATGCAGGGTGCCAATGACCTTTAAGACACGCATGTGCTCTCCCTGGGAACTATAGTGCTATGTCTCCCCAGCAGTGAAGGTATTCAGAGAGCCCTGTAACTAACTACGTAGCTGCACAGGCAGCTACTCCTTAAAACATCACTCTTCACCCCAGTGGTTCAGCGCAGCATGAGGGAGAGGTTGCCTTTTCCTGTGCTCTAACAACTGCTTGCACTACACATATTCACTCTCCTCCTGGACCTCCTCCTATTTTCTTCCCTTCTTCCTCCTGCCCCTTCCTTCTCCCCTTCTGATCAAGCCTATTTGCACCCCTTCAGGTTTGGTTTCTGTGTTTAAAAAGGAAAAAAAGAAAAAAAAAATCAGACTCTTATTAATTGCAATCCTTATGTAAAGCTTTTTGACAATCGGACTCTGACTGTTTCTGAAAGACCCTCTCAATATCTCTTGCTGAACAGGAATTTAGTGATAAAAATACACCTGTTAGCCAAATAGCACAAATTTTTTTGTGAATATGGACATAGCCCTCCCAAAGGCTTTCAACAATTCATGGGCTTGAGAACTCCAAAAAGCTTCTCAAAGCAACAATTCACCATTGTTTCTGTGAAATGCCATAAAATCTTTGCAAAAGAAATACTACTTGTAGGACCAGATTTGTTACCAGGGTCTGACTTGTGATGCCAATAACACGCACCAACTGAAACCCCAACAACTGACCAGTTGAACTCGAGCTATGGTGGGTTTGTGTCACTGCAGTGGTGCAAAGCAGCCAAAGCACTAAACCTTACCCTGTGTATTATCATCTTTGTCCTCACTCAAGAGTCAGAGCAATTTGCAGTCAAAAGTAGCAGGAAATACTTGTCTGTAGTTCAACTCTGACCTTTTCAATCTGTTTAGGTTTCAGACAGAAATAGGAAATGAGTTCCACAATCAGGAAGTATAGCTGTTAAAGGCATTTGCCCCCAGGGGCTTGAGGTTCAATCTCAGACAAATTAAAGGCCTGCTAACTTTGACCTCAGTGAATTACAAGGATTATCTAGCAACAAACTTTCTCAAGATCTGATTTTCCCAGGTGTCCCAGCTCTCAGGGCAGCCTTCCCAAGCAAAGCATGCAAAGCCCAATTCCCTGACAGCAGTCATGTGAATCTGTAGCAGCACAGCTGTGATGCACTGTTGTGGAGTGAGTGAGCAGCAGGTAATTTCACTGATTTTAAAAGATTTTGTGAACGGTGAAGCTTTATGAGCTAATTATAAGCACTGGGGAGGAAACAGACTCTCACTTCTTTAAAGTGCTACATGAAACAATACTGTCATGTATCCAGAGTCTACTCCCATGTGTTGCTGGTACTGTTGCATTCAAGCTCTGACTCTTCCCATCAGCCCTCCACAACAAGCTGCTTATTAAAAGCCTCTTTCAGATTTTGTAGGGGAACACTTAGGAAAATTTCAAGTATTTCTCTAAACTGGAGCTGAGGGAGTGAAATGGAAGACAGGAAGAATCATTCATGTTTTTTTCAAAGGAAAGTACAATTTTCTACCCATACAGCGTGTGCTCTCCCTATCCAGCTCACTGCCTTTTGCAGGCTGTGCAGGAATTCATCTAGATTTAGCTAGCCAAAGCCCTGACATCAGTGCAATCACAGGATGCTCTGAACAAAGCAAAGTGAGAGGGTCATGAACCATTGGTACCAATGGCAGCACAAAGAAATATCCCTCAAAGTGGGGATACATAGAGATATGTAGAAATCCTACATGTCTGTTGTGCCAAGTTTACCTCCAGCTAACGAAGTCACAAAATGAAGAGGTATTAATCAAATCTAATAAGAATTAATTCTTGGAGGATCTTCCCTGTTGAAAGGAAGAAGTCTCTTCAGAAAGGGAAAAAAAAAACATCTTTGAGCTAGCAAACATTAGTCTGAATAACTGATATTTTAGTAAATGCATAAGCCATTTCAAACAGGACAATTTTCTGTTCACCCCTATGTTTGGATAAGGCTGTGGGGACACTGCTTCATTAGCATTTAGCACACCCCCACCCCACAAAAAAAAGGTCCTAATCTGCAAATACAAATGTGGTTTTATACTGGAACTTACCTCTAACACAGGTAGAGAAATAATGTCTGTTGCACATGTTACTCCAGGGATAATCTATAAATACAGACAAATTTTAAGAATATAAATAATATAGCATAAAACATGGGCCTGTTAGGTAATGGAGATTCACTTAGATACCCAGTGTCCTTTGTGAAACTAGCTAGCTAGCCAAAACATACTTTCAGTTTTACCAAAAAGAAACATGGAAGACATTTCTCTCATTCATCTCATTTAAAAAAAGAGTTTAAAAATTAGAACAGAAATTTAAAAATTAGAACAGTGTCAAATCAGAGAAATTAAAATAAGCTATTTGCTCCAACAGTAGCATCTTGCCTAAAGTTATTTTACTTCTGCAAACTTACTCATAAATCTTAACTCTACTGATACTGTTTGTCTTGGAAATAACTACATGATTTTGCTGGTTAAATATATTCTATATTCATTATAAACCTCATATGATAAGCAATAATTTAATACCCCATTATGAAAATTGAGAGAATTAATCATCTGTTCCATTATAGTAGCTGTTCTTGTTTTATAAATGCTTCTATTTGTTGACAAAAAATAGGACTCATGGAAAGCACCACTAAGGTTAAGTCTTGACAAAATAAAATGGGTATAAAGCACAGATATGGATTTAGAGCATGTCTATGAAAAGGTAAGGCATACAAATTAAAGGCTGTATTACGGGAGAAAAACCAGTAATTAAAGTACCAGCTGTTATCTTACCCCAATCCAGTCAAGCAGTGACGTGTAGGGCAAAAGTTTATCCAGGTTGTGAGTTTCTGGACACATTCTGCAGTACAGGGAGGCTGAATGCAATGTAAAAAGATTTATAAGGGCAAGATTGTATAAACTATCAGTTAACAAGAGTAGGCTTCACAGTCAGTTCCTTATCTAACACTTTTTTAGGGACAAATCCTGCTGCTGACTCTAAACAGCTTCCTCCATGGTGGAACTGCTCCCATTCTGTGCACAAAAGGAGGAAGAGAAGTCCAGATGGCTGCAGGGCCGGGTCAGCTGCTTGGCTACAGCTCAGCAGTGCAGGGGTCCTTTGTACAAAGGCTCAGGGCACAGGACATGCACTGGCTAGGCTGAGGAATCAGCTATCAGAAGAGAATATCATGATATGCGAAATCCTTATGAAAAAATGGTTTGGGCTAGGCTAGAGGAGATTTGTTCCTCTGCTCCAATCTCAATTATTTACATCCCAGATATCCAAAACATGAGCCAGATCGAGAATTTGCTCTCCACTGACCTAAAATAATGATAAATCTATTTGTCCCACTAGACAGAAGAATGCATTTGAAAAGTTTTACTGCCCATCTGATTTTGAAAGATCTATGTATCTTCTAAACTATTGATATTCTCCAACACCACAAAATGCAGATCAGTTAACCAAAATAAATCATAAATAAATAAATCATAACCAAAAAGTTTGGAAAGAAGAGAGTCAGTTTGTGACATTGTGGCTTCTCCTTAAGTCACAACTAGGGTATGCAGGAAAATTCAGTATGCAGGAAAAAAAATACCTACCGATGATAAATTCTTGGATGGGGTCAAAAGAATTACAGGTTGACAGGTTCTCAGAAATCCACCAAATAATCTGTCAGAATGAGAACAGGGGAGTTTGTCACATCTCTCTGTTTAAGCATGTGTTGTAAGAGACTGTAGAAACCTTGTTTTCAGGAGTAACACTTTGCATAAAGTAGTGATACAGAGATGAATGTTTTCAGGACAGCCTTGACCAACAAAGCGGTTTGGGCAGCCCAGCTGATGAGCCATTCTGGCACTGCCAAAAGGTACATTTGAATCAGGACTTTTCTTCTTCGGCTGATATCATTCGTGCCCTGACCCTGCTTTGTCACTGAAAAATCTTAGAGGACAGTCTTCGCCCACCTGCATTTCCAAGTCTTCTGTGTGTCGGAAGTGCAGCAGAGCACAATGTAGAGCTGCCAATCTCTCACTGTCTCGTTTGCTGTTCTGTAGGAACTGTAGTAAGGCGCTGTCACTGATGCTCACGGCATACATACTTCCTACGTGGCAATCCAAGACTGTTGACATGAGTGGGGATCGGATGGAGCAGTGTTGCAACGTGTCAATTCTTGCATCCTCACCTGAAGAACATTGGTTTGAGAATAAAAAGGACTAAGAACATAAAATTTGGCTGCTACCAGTATTTCTCTTAAAAGTCCCAGGTCCCCAGCAGTAAGAAACAGTCTGCCTCTTGTACTAGCTGCCCTGGTATTATGCTGAAGAGGAGGAGGATGGTGCTGGCTGGGTAAAAGAAGTAAATGAGGAGCACAGTCCATACTCAGTTCTCTCCTTCCCTACTGCTGAAGCAGAGAGGGTGTACAGATTTGAGGCTCACAATGCTGTCACAGGACAAATCAGAGCACATAGGATGGAACAGAGAAGGGCACAAGGCTAGTAATAGAGATTCAACACTAGAATTAGCACCTAAGCATACTGGTACAGTTCAGAACTGCTCACGTGCAGAATCATGATACAAACTTGTATTGGTGGATCTCTTATCATCAATCCCAATGGCCAGAACAGGAAGGCTCTGCTCTGTGATTACTGATTGAAGCATTGAATCAAGACCACTTTATTTATGCTAGTACTAAGGTTCACCACCACAGTAGTATACAGAAGGATTCCAGACCCTCTGCATCAGAGAAATCAGGCCCACCATACAACAGTGATGCTTTGCACTCACTTCTAGCAGAACAGTATTTCATTTTGTATATACAACAGGTATTAGCTTTCTGTGATGCTGCCCCTGCACCAGTTCCCACTACTTAGCTCTCCTTTACCCAATCAGAAGAACAGATTTCTGTTTTCAAACAAAAGCCCCCCACTTCCAAAAATAACCCACTTCCCATAAAGACGTGTTTGTTGGAAATGAAATGACATGCCTCTCAGATGAGACTCTAAATCAAATTGCATCAGCCTGATCAGGTGAAGGAAACACAGATTTCCTCTCCCCACACCCTCCAAACGTGCACATTTAGAGCAACTCAATTGGAGGAAGGAAATGTAAAATCAAATTTACATCTCCATGTGAAATTTGAGAACAGTGGAGGACTGAGAAACATGTGCAAAGATGGGGGAAGGGAAACTATGAAACCAAGGCAAAGAATTTCAAATTCAGTCAAAGGTCTTCTTCCATTTCATAACAAGCTAGAAGTACGTAATGGATGAAGTATGAAATGTCACTTCAGATTCTCTTTTTAAAATGGAAAGTGGCAAAAATGCCATTCTTGTTTTTTCAATCTCTCTCCTCCTTCTTCAGAACACTGTGCAGTAAAGCAGATGTTGAGAAATACAACTTCCATGTAAAGAGATTGGAACAAGTTTCCACTACAACAATAAAATTAGTTCAAGCAGCAGTATACTATACCTGTCAGAAATAAACTATAGCACAGCAGGTCAGGATGCTGAATATTCAGGAGGTGCAGGAACTGGCCAGGCAAATAAGCAGCCACATAATAGTCTATTTAAAGAAATAACAGTGGTCAATTTCGCACTTGTTCACTTATTTGCTTTAAGAGGCTGTTTCACGTGATTCTCATCTTGGCCCACTTCTCCCTGATGGAATTGATTCTATCTAGGAAATATAAAAGGAGTTGATTAAAAGCTGCTGTTGTATTAACACAGGAAACACTAGTAACACATTTGGGTTTCCAGGGGAGGATTCAAGAGGCTTGACACACTCAAGAACTCAGCAGCTGATCTCCAGAGCAGATTCTGAGGCAATTTCAAAGGAAGTTGCTTACTAATAGCGAGGTATTGCAGTACCAAACACCAAATATAAAAGTTAAGCAAAAAAAAGCAGCAAAAAACACAACTACTTAAAGTCAAGAAAAAAATCCTTTCCTTCTAGAGAAGGGTTAGCCATTTGTCTCCCTACTGGCGACAGAGAATGGCAGTCACACAGGGAAGTAACACAAGTAACCTACCAAGATTCATAAAAGCCACTTCCTTCAATTGATGAGATTCTGTTCTTTCTAGAGAAACTGTAAAAGTTTTGTTGTAACCTGGGGAAAAATAATAATACTTTTAAAAAACCCAAACAATAAACACCATCTGTCACAAGCCAAGTATGACTTTATAGCTAGAAACTTCAGCAGTGCCAATACACCCAAACAGGGATATTTTAGACTGTTTTACGGGCTTGTCTGCACAGACAGATTTACTTCATCCTAAACAGAGTTGCTGCATACTTAGTAGAGCTGCACCCACACAATGCAGTTCTTTAGTATGCAGAAACTAGCCATGCACTGCACAGTCTATGTTCATGTTTAAAGAAGCATTCATCCCAGAGCAAGCTTGTGTAAAAATACCTCCCCCCCAAAAAACCCCAAACACAAATCCTTTACATAGCTGTGCTTTGCATTTTGGTGATCTTTAACTGCTTTAATTTCCAATTTGTTTATCTGCATGCCCTATTGCCATAATTTAGTTCAGCTCTGTTTAAACATAGGCTCATTTCAGACATGCTGTATTTGTATGGGCTTTGCATCGGCACAGCTGTTATTTTATTCTAGACTTGCACCATACTTCTTCTGGCATCAAGTAAGAATGACATAGAGCCCTCAAACTTCCTCAATCTCTGAGAAAAGCTGAAGATTAGAATAACTGAGGAGAAAATGACTGGCCTCCAAATGTCTACACTGTAATATCCTAAAGGCTGAATGGTGTCATGATTAGGATTCTACTTAATACTGCATGAAAATTCAAGATAAGATGATAGATCCACAGTTTACAGGATCACCAAGGAAAAAAGTAGTTCATGAGCCATGCTTCAGCCACTTATCCAGGACTTTGATTCCTGACCTCAGCAGAGAGATATGCTTTATCTGTGCTGCAAAAAAACAGAAAAATGAGACCTCCAAGACCAACAGCAACATTACAGATGAAGGGGTATCTAAAACAAAATAGTTTTTCACACAAAATACTGACTGAAGTTTGCTTGCAATGAGTCAGTATACTCATGATCACCACCCTGTTACTCCACAACGCAAACACATGCAACTGCAGAATACACCTGCAACATTGTGACTTTTGTGTTTATGCTACATCAAGTGACTGCTTTAACAGGGACAGGAAGCTTCCTTCCGAGTTTATAGATGCTGCAGCACAGACTGAACTCCTTAGATGTCTCCAAAATGTGGCTTATGGACCTGATATACCACTGCTTCTGTGGGTCACGTCAGGACCAGTCTTAAAATTCTCTGATACGACTGATGAATCTTACATGAATCCACAAACAGCTCTCCACCAAACAACTCCATTCCATGAAGGTCATTTCAGATTGCAGCTGGTCAATGTCACCATATTTATCCTCAGTTTCTTCCTGGTACACTTAGGGATGTACAAGGGCCATGGCTGGCTCCAAGCAACACAACCACCCTTCAGCTACACATCAAGTACATCTGGAGAAATCAGCCCTTCATAGTAGTACAATGCAGAGTGCTGCCACACCCAGAATGGACTTAGTCTAATTTGTTAGTGCCTTCAAGAACACAAAAATGCAGTTCATTCAATCCCACAACGTTCCAGCAGCAAAGCAACATGTTAGTGCAGCTCTGACATATGAAAAGTTTCCTGACACAAGAAAGCAAACACTTAAAGTAAAACAGAAATATGTTGTCCACTTGAACATGGTTACTCCATACTATGCAGCTTCTCAATTGAAAAATAATTCGCCTCTCTCCTCCCTTTATCAAATGAGAAAGATCTTTCTAATGACATATGCTATTCTGATCAGAATAAAACAATGTTCTTTATTCTTTTCAAAAAAAAAAAAAAAAGGTCTTAAAATTAAGACCTAGAGCACCACTTACATAGCAACTATTCCTACAGTCAGTGGGTGTTGCACCTCTTGCTGTGAAAATGACATGTTGAACTGGAACTCTAAACAGACATTCAAGCTAAGAGCGAGCTATTGGCTCTATTTCCCATACAAATGCCTTATGGCATAACTACAACACACCTGCAAGCTCCCACAGATTTCATTGATGTTTGTACTTAGCACGCCAGAAAGTCTGGCTAGAAATAAGGGCCAAATTAACAGCCACTCATGAGGGCACTTGTTTGAAGCTACTTGTTCAGCATCAGGCAGGAAGTCTACAGCAGGAAAGTCAACTTTGCAGCTAAAGGCAGTTGCCGTCTTTAAACACTAGCCACAGTAGTTAATTGTCTGCAGACTTTGGTAGTTATTTGTTTTGCAAGGCATTCTGTGACTCTTTCAGCAAAGTGACGTTCTCCAAAATAAAGCATAACTTAACAGGATAATCTTACCTTTATGTAAAAAATATATGGAGTACATTATTTCATCAGGAATATCAGAGGCTAGACTACAACACACACACAAGCCTCCTAAAAAGACAAAAAAGGAAAAGATAATTGACTTGTCCACCTGAATACCTAGACATCTTTACACTGCACAAAACAAAAGCAAGACTGTTTCAAATTAGAAACTAAAAATAATCTCTCAAAGAAGGTAAAGATTACAGAAATACGTATTATGTAACTCTAACCATCATTTACCTAGTGAAACACCAAGTAAAAGAAAACAGAGAGGGCAATATGGCACAATGGAAACCTGGGTTCTGACATGGCCAGTTCTTCTCTTTAAAAGTACTTTTTTAGACCTTCCCAGTAGAAATCATGCTTGCAACTAGAAAACTGATCAAGCCTTTCTCTCCACAGACTGCCTCAATCTGTTCAGGGACTGTCAAATATTCACAGAACAACATAATAAAACACAGTTTGTTTGCTTTCTAAGTAATTTCACATTGGCAGCAGCATGATACACTACTAGAGCATTGTTGCCTCTGTGTGAGGCGCGGCGACCTGGTTCGGGAACGACACAACGGCCAACTCTAGGCCTGCTTGGGTCATCAGCACGCTGACACCAATGTGGTGGACGGCAAATGGCATTTATTAGTAGATAACACCGCATTTTATATCTTAGGTTCACAGCGTCACTTCCGTCTGCTTACTTCACAACAGTATCATTGGCTGTTAGGGAGGGGATCCTATCTTTCCGTACAGCGCGATATCTTCCGACTGCCAGATCCTAGCCTCCCACAGAGCATTCTCACACTAGAAATGATAGTCACTTCTCCACTTTCCAGCCCAAAGAGCCATTAATTCCCTTTTTAGGAGAAAAGCCAGTCCTTGGCACAAGCTTATTTTAGCCAAGGTACTCTGTGCAGGAATGCTCCCCCCCCTCCCCCAGCCTAATTCTAAATCAGACTGATACTTTTTTGACTCTACTGGATGGTAGCCCTTCCTCCACCTCTTATAAAAACTTTAATTCACTTACTCTGACGCTTTGGCAAGCTGCTTTGGCATTCATGTTAGAAACAGCTTCCAAACCACATTATCCCAATACAGTTGGGAAAGCTGGGCCACAACTATGACCATTCACCTTTTAACTTTATTGAAAGTTTATCACTTAAAGAAAAAAAAAAAAGGTAATACTAATACAGATACTGTTCTGTAAAAAACCAAAGGTTTATGTATACAAGGTATACAGAAAAAGGCACAATATGGAAAAAGCACAAGTACAAAAAAAGCACAGCTACCAAGGTATTTTACTTGGTTAAAAGCCTTGGATTTCAGACCACAAGACTGTACCATAGCTGTGATACATGGCTGAGGCACTTCACAATGCTGGAGAAGGTAAATACTTTCTTTTGAGATGCAATTTTTTTTTTCTGATTATTCTTAGCTGATTGAATATTGTTTGATACAGTTTTGCTTAGATATTTGAGTCATTTGGACAACAGACAGGGCATTCTGCCAGAGCACTTGGCATCTTTCAGAGCATGCATAATTTTTAAAGTAGCAGCACCAGGACTCATGAAGACTGGAAAAGCTCCAGCAATCCACAATGCTGTTTTATTATCAACAGCTCCCTTCCAACACTGCAAATTTCTTTCTTGTGTGCTGGAGGCTAGTGTATACACTATCCTGTAAATTGTGCAACATGCAAGTGAGTCTGTTCAGATTGAGGTGTCGGTGGGTAGTATATGCAAGCTGATCACAAAAACAGTGGCTATGAGGGACTATTAATAGGACATGAATCTTTCAACTCTAGGACACTGGTCCAAAAGTCAATGAACTGAACTACGAACAACAGAAAATATCAAATGGTGCTTCATTAATACAGATAGAAACACGACAGTCTCAGATCAGCAAGTGTTCAAGCAATGTCACATCTGATACTGACCTGGCAATCCCATTAAAGCAGCCAGAGACTGAGAATATGAGACAAATTCTTTTCCTACCCTTATCAGTGCTCCCTACAAATTAGAGTTGGGTTGCACTGATGCAGGGAAAGCTTGTTATCCTATTGCACCTATTTGGTGTTTCACGTGAAGGCAGAACCAGGTCTTCTACACTATGCATACCAAAATCATTTGCAAACAGTAAGAGCTGTAGCTAAATGCCATAAGGTGAGAAGACTTGATGAAGATATATTTGGATGGACTCTTATCTTTTCAGAAATAAAAGGGAAAAAAGATCTCAACCACAACAAAGTTAAAAAAAAAAGGAAGCATTTAAAAATTAAGTTCTACTCATAGCGGGAAACAGCAAGTTACTACATTCAGCAGAATTAGGGAAACAACAATTACAACTCTGCCACTTGATAAAATAAACATCATACCACTGAAATTGTAAGAGTCACCTAAGAAGACATGAAGTTTTCCCTAGGAAACTTTAACTTCAAATTCCTCATTTCTGTTCATGCAGAAGCATAAGATGTGAGGCTGTACCAACATCTCAACATGGCATTCAAGTGTCACAATTCAAATACAACATTGCACCAGGGCATTTTGTCTAGTTGTACTGGCTTAGGAGTGACTTGCCTCACCTAACTTCAGCCATCCAAACACCTCTCATTTAGACTCCTATACAGCAAATGAATCCTCTGGAGATGCTTATTTCTCTCTATAAATATAGTTCAGATGCTTAACTTTTAGGCAGGTAAAGTTAGGTGACAGTAATCCAGGGTTTATGTCATCTTACTGCCTGCACTTTTTTTAATACTGAGCAAATTTAACTGAGAAGTAATTTTAAAGCTCTAAAAGAAAACATAACAGCCCAGTATTGTTTAAATAACCACTGAATTCTGGACAAAGTTAGTTCTGAGACTAGAACTGCTTGATCTGAGCTAATCTAGAAGTACATAGGGGTTTTTATCTGGAGACATTTTGTCTCTGCTGAGTATAAGGAACAGGGCTACTTTTCTTCTACTGTGGAAGTTTGAGAAAGGAAGAGTGATTTCATTCACAGTTCAAATTGGCAGTAGCCAATAAAAGTTTTATTAAATGGTAAATTGCATGGAATATTCCATTTTGAAGTTATGCCAATTATTCTTTGCCAGAGATGTCTGAACGGTACAAATAGAGATACCAACATTAATATTTGAAGCATGCTAGCAGTTCCACAGAAGGCATTGTCTGCGCCCCAAAGGGCTTGCAGTCCAGTTTTGTAAATCACCACAAATAAGAGGCACAAAAGGGAACTTTAGCATGATTACCCACAGTGTTCTTCAACAACTAGATATGGTCTCATCGCCAAAACCATTTGCTCCAAACTGTTAGTTACTCAAAGTGGGTTGTGCAAAGTAAAACTCGGTTTCAAGCAACATTCTATGAAAAGCCACATGCAATACTCATTTAGTAAGTGTAATTGTCAAATTATGTGTTTCACATTAGGCACAACGAAAAGCGCATGTGCAAGTTTCCACACAGAATTTAGATACTCTGTTGCCAGATGGAAAAGAACATTTTACTTCAGGGTAACTAAATAACAGTCTTGTTGGAGGAAGACTGAATTTCATCCTAAACTAAAAGGAGGTGCTTCAATCTGAACAAACCCTAGAGAAGTATAGGTTTGAAAGGAAACATACATATACAAATCAATAACATTTTTGATTATTGGACAGGCTGTTTGTACAAGAAATAATATGCTAACACAGAAAAAGTAGCCTAATGTACGTTTGGTAGTTAGAAACTTGGTATTCTCTTATTTCTAATTTCTTCCCTCTAATCTTTGTAAACGTGCTGTCTGCGTTGGTAAGAAAAAAATCCATGTAAGGAAACTGTATTTCACTTCATTTGCATTGATGGTCATTTCAACACAACCAGAAAATACCTCAGCAATTCGCCTGTGTGTATACAGCACGCCTTAAGAAGTGAGACGTAAAGCCACTTCTGCAACACATCAAATCCCTGTACAACTCTGTAGACTATTCAAAGGTTAATCAGACACCATGTCTGCTTGGCAGTATGGTCTAATTTAGAAGCTGAAAATCTGTTCATCACAGATGCCTCTTGAGACCAGTTTTTAACAAAAAAAAAAAAAGCTCATGGCATGTATTCAGATGCAGAGAGACGCCTAAATCCTAAAGGTTTAAGGAACATTTTAGGTTTAAGTTTAAGGAATCATATATATACTAAACCCTTAAATATCACATACTAAGTTTAGTATCACATACTTGGACCTTCTAAGTATCACATACTAACAGCAATATGAAGCTCTTAGAAACTGTACTGCACATGCTCCGTTTATACGTGTCCACTCTGTAACACAACTACCTACCATGTCAGATAGCCAGACAACAGACCTAGCCAAAACCTCCCTTGAATTTACTTTCTAATACATTTTTGGTCAGCTTTAACATTAAATTGCTCTAATGTAATACACAACTGTGCCTTGGTACCACCTGTGTTCTGAAACTAGCAGAAAATGATACAGTGTGCTTAGACTCAGATATTTCACCATATGAGTGCATGATACCAGTTCTTTGACGTTTCTGGGTGACTGTTTTATTGTTGTGTTGATATATAAAACCCTAGGTACTCTTCTGCTCAACTTGGAATGCAGCTTTCAGAGGGTAAAAAAACTTAATAAGAAAAATAGTGCACAGTTGCCTTCTCCCTCTCCTCACACTTCTCTGTCAAGTATACTCTAAAGGAATAAAAATCTCACACTCATACAAAAAACTCCCACAAAAAATACAAATATATATAATGTCTTACGAAGAAATTTAGTAATCAATTATGATTACACTGCATAATAATTACTAGTAGAGATCATTTTGACAATACTTGTATTTATTCATTACCTGCTTTACTTGTAAAAACCTGAAGATTCAAAGATTTAGATGCAACATCTTGGTCTTGACAGTAATCATATCCAAAATTCACAAGTCTATGAGTAAATAAAGATGACTAAATAAATCACTTCTTCATCCACAGGGATTCATCACAACACAAAGATCACAAGAACAGTCACTATGTAAGCAAAACATACTAATTAAATTATAATCAAATGTTCTCTAATGCAAGTTAAATTAGGCTTTAACCAATCTGCTCAATGCTGTTAGAAATGAGAATCCCAAGGCTGCACACTGTTATCAGAAACCAACAATTTTGATTATACCTGCAAACTTCATATTCACTTACTGCAGCATTGACCAACTATTCCTATACTTTGAAGTGGAAACAAGTTCTGATGAAGTACTGGAAATCTAAACATTCATCATACCTGAGAACTCAAAGGCTTTGCTTAACTCTACCATTCTTACGTCTGTAAAGCTGCATTTTAATCTGCAATTAGGCATACTAATTTCAGCAGAAATACTCGAAAAGGAAAGCACAAAAATCACACTCACATGGAACTTGTTATACCATGACATTCTTTTTCAGTCTCATGCTGCCTGCGCTTTAATGGCTTTATATATCTTTAAAATCTACAAGTCCTATTTTTGCCATGCAGAACATACAACAGAAGCTTGCAGTCAGTCTGCTCTGGCTTTTTTGTTGTTGGGTTTTTTTTTTTGGTTGTTTGGGTTTTTTTCCAGAAAGGATTTTGATCCTGTAGAAATTTTCCCCTAGGTCTTCTGCAATAATTTTGAAAAAAAAAAAAAAAAGAAAAAAAAAGAAAAAAAAAAGCATTGAAGCTCTTACAAAAGTTGGATTTTTTTCAGTACTAACTGCAGGAGGATACACTGCCCTTTTAGGGAAACCTGCATGTGCATAGCACCAGACTGAGCCTTCTGCATAGCACTGAGACATTCTGAGAGCCACAGTTTGGGCAGGGTGGAACTCAACTACCTTCAGTTGTTGATATCTGATCTAGTAGCTTTAGCCTCCCTTTTTATTCACAAAGAGAAACAGGCCCTTTTGGAATGTAAATTCAACTGAAGATAGATGAGAATGAGATGAATTATGACTGAGAGTCAGACCATCCTGACTAGTTTTTCCTCAATTAAAAGGGAGTCTTAAGGAGACAAGCTCACATGCAGTCATGTGTATGGTAGACACAGATAGAATCAGATGAATCTTAGCCTTTGAAAGTGCAGGCTGGCTGGAAATAGGATGCTGGAGGAGAAAAGAGTACAGGCAGTATCTCATAGGCTCTAAAAAGGAGCTACTGGTCTGGTTAACTGCCCAGTAAAACATGCAACAGCAATTAAAAATGGAGAGCTTCCCTTGACAGGAATTTTGACATCACCACTACAACATGCCCAAGATTAAAACAAATTGATTTAAATAGGTACAGGATACTCAGAGGAAGGATGGTTTAACCTATAACTAGTTTTTCAGACAAATAATTTTAAAAAATGGCACCAAAAAGCAGTCAAGGATTAAATTACATTTTTCAGTTGACCCTGATAAAAATGAGAGGAACTGGAGGTTTGGACACAGTGTTCAAATTATTCTTATGTTCCAGTACCATGTAGGCAACTGCAAATAAAGATACTGTGGTCTGGACAAATTTTACTTAGGTTTGTAAAACATTATCCTATATATTAAAAGGAAAGCAAAACAGAACATTAAAAAAGCTTACTTTAATTGTGTGTCATTTACAGAAATATCCAGGTGTGATTCCAGCTGTTAACCAAAAACAAGCCAGTTATTTAGTGAGGTCAGTATACTATGATTAATATTTCAGACCAGTAAAACATGTCAAACTCACATTTCACAAGATTAAACACTTTAACAAAGTTTATTTATCCTCCTTTAATCCTTACAGTCACCCCCAAAACCATAAAACAGATTATTTAAAAAAAAAAGAAAATAAATTGTGAGATATTTAATCTTCTGCATTAAAGCAAATTTCAGCTACTGGGACAAAAGTCTAGTAACAATTACAAATTCAACAGTTGTAATTTTGATGTTCTGTTCTCTGTATTTTGGCCGCAACAGCTTTTCCTGTCTCACTTAAAACTGACACAAAATTAGTACGTGGTTTCTTTGTCTAGTACATTTGATAACCCTGCTTTTCAATACTTGAGTATAAGATCAATATAATGAATGTCACTTACTTCTAGGTCAATATCTGTGCAATTCCACTGAAGTTACCTTACCGTGGCGCAATCTGAATCTGACTGAATATATTCTTGAAAATATAATGCAAAAAAACCCAAATGGAAAAAAAAACAACAGTTTTCCTCTGCAAAAATTGCAATAATAAAAGACAGTGAAACAGATCTCTGTATCAGTACCTGGAACACATAATTACATCCCATTCAAAACCATTGTATAATAAAATACTCATGACTTACTATTGAGATAAAATTTTCATCAGGATAAAACTGGACACATTTTAAAGTACTCTTTGATTCCTGGAATTAAGAGGATGTGTTTTGTAACTGATAAAATAGAAAGCATATCATATAGACTGAAAAGTGATTGGATACGCCACACCATTCTCCACACTCAACCCGGTTTGCTAACAGATATGCAGAAGTTAGGGGACAAAAGACGACTTTAAAAACCACATATAACCCCCCACAATAGCACTATGACATGCTTCCTTCCTGTCCCAGATCATTATCTGCCAATCATCTATAATTGCGTGGGCCTTCACTTGAAGCATAGCATTACATGTCTCACACACACACACACACTTGAGAAAGTTAAAAAAACGTTTTCCATAACTACCTATATAGCAAAACGAACTGTATCTTATATTGGTCAGTTCAGAAACAAAAACAGGAATACATTTCTCCATCACAGTTCACTTCCTGTTATTTCCTAACACTTTTTTTTTTTGGGTGGCTAAGAAGAGTTAAGAAAAATTGATTTTCATTTACATAGAATACATCAAGTGCAAATAGTCCCTCAGACAAAACAAACAAAAAAAACCAAACCCAAAAAGTTTCAGCATTTCTAGCTAAGAACCTGCCCTCATTTGGTCACTCAGTAAGTCTGTGTACAACATATTTTCTAGATGTGAATTCTCTAGAACAGGGGCATTATACTCAAGACAGTTTTTGGTAGATTTAGATTCTTTTGAATAAAAGACCTTTTTAAAGTCAAAAAACCTAACAAACCCACTCTTTTTTATAGAAAGCACTAAGACCACCAGTCTTCTTGCTATGTACTATGCACAAATAGCAGTTAAGGCAAGTCTGGCTTTTGCTTTAGGTTATTTGAGGCAGGAACAAGACAGACTATTATAATGAAAAACAAACTCACACTATTATTACCCACACACTCAAAACTTTACTGTCATGAGACAGGCAGAAACAAAAATACTAAAATGACTTTCATCTCACCTTTGGAACAATGTAGAAGAGCCTTTGTTCCACCATATCCCATTGTGCCCAAATGAGATCATCTGCAACTCTGGCTCTTGGAAGCTGACCTGAGTTTTGAATTACCTAAAGGCAAAGAAAGAACATCAGAAGTCATCAAATAAGGTTCTATAACAATTACACACAGTCTGTGCTTTAAAGAGAAAAGCAATGACAGAAGAGGCACAAATACTAAGGTGCTTGGAGGGAATATGCTACTTGTTAGCTGCACAAAGTCCACTTTTGTTGTGTGCAAGGTGCTTAGTCTAAAGAGATCAGAAGCACAGTTTTCAGGGTACACCTACTACCAAATATTTTCTTTGAGATTTTCTTGCTTGCAAGAAATTCACCACTTAAGCTGCTCAAAGTGACGAAGGAAAAACAGATGGCACTCTTCATCACAGAGAAGGGGAAAGAAGTGAAATACCACAGTCAGTTCAGAACCAGTTACATTAACTATTGAAGAAAGATGTGTCCACTCCGGAAGGGATTTCTGTACAAAGTCTGTCACGTGCGTGATGGAGAGTACTGGCAGTAGGAAAAGGGCTAGAATTGTGGAAAACTGTTGGGATTGTATAAATGCACTCTTGAAAGATGTAGGGAAATTTCATGTCAACCAAAACAAATCTGTTTGTTAGAAGGAAATCAGATTTATCTGTTTTTTCTGATTACACTCTTAGTCTTTACTCCACTACTGTAGTTTAGCATATAAACCCCACCTGCTTTAAAAGCAATTATAAACTTTGAGAAAACCATGAAAGACTTCAGAGTGACTGAAAATCAGGACCTTAACTTTTTCCTTCCAAACCTATATTTGTCTCCATAAAGTGAAACATTGGCTTTCATGACACAATTCTTTACTATATTAGATGTATGTTTATTAATAATAAGTCTTTCAAGCAAAACATCCACAATTTGTTGAAGACAAATTCATGTTACAAACAGGAAAAGGAGATGAGGGGAAAAAGAGACTGGAACATTCACAGTACTTGGAGTATATCTAAGTTTTATGCCTTTTGTTTGTTTACTTGTTTTTTAAATGAAATCTTTACTGGGACACACAGACTCCCAAAAGGCAAAGATAGGAAGGTGACTCTGCAAGTATTTTAAATTATTTAAAAATGAATACACACTACATTTACTCCCAAATTCTAACATACAGACACATTCAGCAACAAACAAAAAACAATAAAATAAGTAACTTTCCTCATAGATTACACAAGTATACAGGTTTTTCAATCAACTTTGTGGTTAGCTGCATAAGCTGCCATACTATCAATACTTTCTCTAATATACTTTCTGTTGCCCAATTATAAAACTACAAAAACAGTTAGCTAAAATGACAAATGTTTAAATTTTCAATTAAAGCAAAAAAACTCAAAAGCCAAGATTTTTCAAGTCTTACCACTCTGTGTTCTTCTTCTGCAACAACATGAATATCAAATTGTTCAATATCTTTAAAATATATTAAAAAAAATCATTACAAACATACATTTTTATATGCTTTTATACAGCTTATTAAACAATCTCACTTCTTAGAATGCTATAAGAACACATCAGGGCCAGGAAAGTTCAACTCAGTGTAAGAGGAAATCTGTGATATATGAACACAGGTGCCTATGCAGACACATGGCCTCTCTTCCTTTCCTGAGCCGAGGGTGGCCTCAGCCATACCACCTCATGGAAACAGTTCTCTGCCCACATCAGCGCAGCACCATCAGGAAGAGTGCTAACTGAAACATGTCAAACCAAGCCAAGGAGCACACTTATAAAGAAAGAGCATGCAGAGCTGCATGCCTGTGCCTGAGACTACACCCTAGCCCTGTTTCACTTCCTAGCATGAATACCCCCTCACTACACAAAATTCCTAAAAGTTATTGGTGGTTTGCCTATGCGAAGGGTGCCAGATTCACCCAGCAGACATTATAAATGTTTCTGATATAGTTCACAGCACTATGTGAATGTATTAGGAGGTGAACTCTGCCCATGTAAATGCAGCTACCTAAAGGCTGGTGTCTAGCTTAGCAAAGAAGATGGGCCTCTCCAAAAAGATGGGAAAAGTGATCTCTCTCTATAATAAGACTGAAAGGCAAGAGGGATAAACAGCCTTTTCCAAATGTCCACCTCAATCCATTCCCTCCCATTAGATTAGGTTGAACATGCAAAGTTAGCTGAATCCAAGGAACTATTGTCCTATTCTTATGCCACTTGTCACGCGTCAATCTCTCAGTCAGTCGATCTGCTCTGAATTTATATAGGCAGCTATAAAAGTCTATTTTAGCTTTTTCAGAAATACAGATAACTGATGAATGCATGAATTAAATAATTGCAGTCAAAGCTGGCCATTCTGCTAACATTGAAAAAAAAACCCATTAAATTATAGTTTTTGAAAGACATTCGGAATACCTAGAATAGCTCACACCCTTTTTTTTTCCCTGTTTTTTTTTTCTCCCAATAAAAGTCTACCAAAAATATAATCTATAATGATCATCTTAAAGTAAAAGAATAGCAATGTACTTTCAAAATATTAACTCACATTTATCTTCTGAAACTAGCAAGAGGCGATTTTCTGCAGAAGTATTTCTGCCTTCAACTGGATAAAGAAACTATACAGAAAGTTTCAAAAAAGTAAGTAAATAACTGATCTAAAATGTTTTGATGGTTTTTTTTAGCTGGATGTTTACATATTTTCAAATTAAGACAGGCACACTAATGATATTTAATTAATAAAAATAGCTATTATTACAAACTAATAGTCACCAATCATTATAATTACAAGCTTTGGGGGACTGAAGAGAAATAAAAAAAGTAGCCTTCATGTCAGAGATATATTATACATCAAACATTTTATGAAGTTTCTCATTTTTTTCTTTCTATGAAGAAACACAGGCACACTATTTCTGTAACAGCTGCAAGATAACATGAGATATTTCTGCACTCAACCACTTTTTCTCTCTAGCATAGTGGATTAAAAAGCTTTATATTTAGATTAGTTGAATAATTTACCTGTACTCGAACACAGCTATCCACAGCCTTTAGGACTCTCACATTATTAATGGGATGAATTTCAATTAGCAAGGTTAAATACTTGGATACTGCAAAAAGAACATGTTTTAGATAGCATTATCTTGTATACACAATTTTGTTTTCTAAACCGCAATTATGTGGGGAAAAAAGGCAAAGGGGTACAATATTTCTAAGAGTATTAAAACAATCCACTTGTAGTACCTGACTGTAATAGCCGACTTATTCTTTCTTCCTCTGTATATTGACGGAAGCTGACCGCTACAGGAAAAAAAAAAACAATACAACCACAGTGAGCATGCATATTTGATATTAATCTTATTAAAAACTCTTGGAGAGCAAGCATCACAATTTTTTTTTTACCAAAACATGTATGTTAAAGGAACAACAGAAGCTCTTCTAGGTGTAGGAGGTATGTATAAATGCAGGAGGGGGATGTGAACAAAGGGGTCAGTGTGACTTAGATTTTTGTTTTAATAAAACAGCAATATCGTTACAGCTGTGTCTTTATCTTGTTACCTACATTATTTGGTGATGGATCCACTGAAATGCATAGACTGCTGTGGGAAACATATGGGTCAAAATAGATTTAAATAATTCTAGACCGAAGCGTATCATGCTACTAAACTAAATCACCTTTACCATGAGACAAAAAAATTTAATGATAAAACACATATTTACCCAATAACGTCCTTTCATTGTTGACCGAACAACTGATTATGCGTAGATCCCTCTCAAACATATAGAGGTGCTATAGAGAAACACATTAATGCTAGTAAATTATTTTTTTAACTATATAAAGAAAAGGATCTAATTACTCCTCCTTAGGAAAACACTGCTGACCAGTACACCATTTTTATTTTTAAAGCAAATTATTTCACAGCCAGAACCATATTTCAAGCCTCAATTATATCAGTTCTCCTTTTTCTCATTTGTTTGTTTCTTACTGGTTCTTTTGAGCTCTATGTTGCCACTAGAGCAGCCTAGCAGACCTTTATGTAAATATGAAATTTCACCCATTTCATACTGTTAAGGGGACACCTGCAAAGGCCCATTATCATTATTCCAGCCACTGAATTGCAGTACATTCAGGTTTAGAATAATTTCTTACAAATGGTAGCACCAAACAAACTGTTGATGCACACATAACAAAGAAAACCCAAAACATTTACTTCTTAGCACACGTGTTCAGTGTGAAGAGGAGTAGAAAGGGCTTGAATTGGTTGTTTAGAAATAAAGATTGCAGACATGATGCTTTACTACTCCCAAGTAATTCAGATGTTCTGTAATGTTCTGCATCTCAATACTATTGAACATCAAGTACCTTTTCTGGTCTCTCTTCTGTTTCAAACAAGTATATACTCCTTAAGGACATAACATACTGTGTTGCATCAGGCATCAAAATCTGAAACGTTACAGCACTGTCTTCACCAGGGAGAAGCCTTGTATTGCTCTCACCTCATTTTGTTTAGTCTGAAGATCATACAATCCAATATGAGTATTTCTCTGATTTCCCTATGGATGAAAACAAATTAGCACTGGCAATGTAAATATATACAAAGTTAAACATTGTTTTTATTTTTTTCCTACTTCCCTCTCCTCTTCCCCCCGCCCCTTGACACACATCCTCACACACTTCCCTGTCCTATAAACAGGCAGTTAATGATCTAATTCCAAGAAAGCAAGAAAAGAAAGAGAACGAAGATATTTTTTTTCCTTTTAGAACTAACACATGGGATAAAGCTGAAATGTGGCCAATCCACAGCCCACATTGCATAAGCCGAGTGCCTCTCTCTCACTTTAGTTCTAAACTGATTTTAGTTATAGGCAGTAGGGCCAGGAAGAGAGATGTCTGTACAAGAATGAAAGGGGGTGCTATGGCCCCTGGAAGATTTAAGGCTGGTATTCCAAACCCCACCAACTTGGTGGGTCATTGCTCCAAAAGGGAGCGCAGAAACATCAAACATCACCAACCACAGCTTGCAGGGATCTGGCTGCAGACTGGAAAAAGGATTTCAGCTCTGCCTTAGGAAATGATTGTTTGAAGGCTAAATATATTTCACAAGCTCAGATGACACCATTAGCCTGCTGCCTTTGAAAGGAAACATAATACATCCTAGCTTATTGATAATAACATAAAATGATTTTGTTTGGGGCACTTCTAACACTATACCAATCAAAACTTCTTCATGGTAATTTTTACCATGCTTTAAATTTTGAAAATATTTAAAAACAAAAATTAAAAATAAATTTTGCTTGGCAGCATATATTGCATATCAAATCAAGTGGAAGTCTATTAATGTACTCTAGGTATAGGCACTAAATTGCTAAACTGTTGAAATGAAATCCAGCCACATAGGCTTGTATTCAAACAGTGAGCATCGTTGTTTTTAACCACAGCCTGGGGGGAGAGGGGAGAAATCTGTGGTTATTTACAAAGTTATGGCATCTTGCTTTGTGAAGTTAAAACAAAAGCCTGAGTATTCTCTTCCTAAGGGGTCTGAGTGTCTCATTATTGTTGTGGCAATGACAAAAGTCTTTGACTTCTGATTTAAACTAGGAAAACAAAATGTCTTTATATTAAGACACAAACTTCAGGCCTCCTAATTTAAGGTTAAGCAAGTGCTTTCAAAAATAACCATTCTTTCCAAGTGTGTCTGAAACGCTAACATCCTTTGTACTTAGCTACTGAAAAATATACTTTACAAGACTGGTAACAGGACTACACCAGTGCCCGTATCTGTGTATAAGCTAAGACCACGTGTTTTCATGTTTGCTCTAAAGATTCTTCTATTGCCTTGCAAAATAGAAGTGCTGACACTAGAATTCACTTCTGTTAAAAATATCTTCCTTTACACCAACTATCAATGTCACGAAAGACAGACACTGTCAAAACTACAGTACAATGCAATGGTCTCAAATAAGCTTGAAAATAAAGCTCATTCTCCACCTTCTGATTTCACACAGAATGCAGTTGATTTTCTTCCACTTAGCAGAAAAAGTTGTTTCCTATTTGTATCTATTCGGAAACAAGCCAGGGCAGCTCAGTTTAGTTTACACCCTTGTTCGTGCGCTATCATCACTGACAATGTCACAGCTACAGTTTGCTGCTATAAAACCAACAGGAAAGGCTCACAGACATATAGCTGTGTCTTGCAAAAGTGGTAGCTCATTAGTTATAAATAGTTTATCATGAAAAGGGGGGGGAGAGAGAGAGAGAGAGAGAAAGAGAAAGAGAAAGAGTTATTGAACTGCCTTAACAACTCAGTAAGATCTGTAGTTTGTTAGAAGCTGTAATTACATGCTGATTTCTCCAATATAAGTTTCAGGAAACAGAAGGACTAGCTGCAGACACTAAAAGCAGTCTGTTTTCCCCAGGTAAGCTTTCCGGTGTGATAATGTATATTAGCAGAACAGAATAGCAAAGTGCAAAGAATATTTATATTTTAGAGCAAGTTTGTAAAAATTTATAAGAAGTGTCAAATCGGGGCCTAAAACTACTTGACATTCACTAAGATGCATACACCAAGACTTTTTTTCCTATGTAAATATGAATGGATACTACTCTTAAAAGGTTTGCAGTAAACTCCAAAACCACAGAACTATACCCATACGTTGTCAATGGACTGTTTCAGAAAAGGAAACATTTGGATTGAATTCTTGTTAAGTCAGTAGTAAAGTGTAAAAAAACAGACACAGACACACAATTCTCCCAACACTTGCTGTTTTTTAGCATTCTACTCTTGAGAGAGAAGAAAAAAATTCAGTCCTGCTTTAAGGTATCACAATCCCAAGGTGTGACTGCAGCTGACACAGACATAACTAATGTAATAAAATATAATAAAAGCACAGACATCAGAAAAGGCACAGCATTAGCAGCTCAGGACCCAGCCTGTTCAGGACACTGGGTATGCAGCTATGCAGCTACAGTGTGGGCCACCACATGTGCTCCTACCAATATACAAGCCACCTAGACTAACACGAGCTTTGGGGCAGACATACCCACATGTTCTTATCATGCACGCAGAGAAGTGTGAAGGTACTGACTCCCATCAACATCAATGGCATCTAAATGGATACCAATACTTTCAGCTGATGAGCAGAACTTTTATTGATCCAAGAAAGAAACGCATACCACACACTATGAACAACTTCTCTCTGGGAGAAGCATCATATATTTAATGCAATGCCACCTTAAGATATATTTGTTCTTTGTGAGAAAACTCCAGGAAGTATCTTCCAGTTTGCCCACTAGCAAGTGTAAAAAACACTTATAATAAAAGCAAACAAAATATGTCAGCATCCTTCCCAATAGAGGAATAAATAGATGCTAGTTCTTCAGCAGGCTGACTCACTCAGGAGAAAAAGATCAGACTACTTTATCATGGTAAGAGACCAAGAAAATAAAAAGCAGCAGCACCTCCTTTGGGATGGCATTTGAGAGGTAAAAACTGCAGCACAGCTGTGCAGTTTGCTAGTTCCAGTTCTCAGGCTTTGTCATCCAGCCATTCCTACCACACAGGTTGCAGAGGTCACTTCATTCCCAAAATTAGGAAAGAGAAACCACAGCAAACATTTTCAGTGACTTCCTATGCAGCCTTTACCTCTAGGTTTGGGGAACTAAGCCTAGTTGTTTAAATCCTCCTGAGAGTCATTGGCCTATTCAGTCAATAGAGTCTAGCGAGTACTTGTCCACCTCCACCACCTCACACACCTCCTCACAAAATACAGGCTACAAGTGGCCAGTTCTCTAAACTCCACCAACTGCTTTGACCAGATCCCTGCTGACTACAATGGCAGCTTAGACACCTAGCACGCAGGCAGACACCTATGTTTAGATGTGTGAACCTCAAGCTACAGCTCACTGCAAGAGCCTGAACAGCATACAAGGCAGTTGGAGTCTACTGTTAGAAGCCTAAAAAAGCTTAGTGTGAGATTCCATAGATACTAGAAAGCAGCAACATCACATATATGCAGTACCAGATCTCCTGTTGGGAGCTACATGGGTTACTTTCATTACGTCTTTCTAGAGTATTGAGCAATGCAAAAAAAAACCTTGACACATTCTTTAGTGTTGTTTTTATGGTTACTGTTGTCTTGTACAGACTCCCCTCCCTATGCTTGTACTAAAGGAAACATCCACCCACAGTTGAAGTGTATTATACCTTGATGAAGGCCTCATCTCTTCCCTTAACCCTAGAGAAGCTGGAGAGTTTTAGCATTGTTTAGTGGGAGGGGAACAAAAGGTAGCCCTATTCTACTGGAGTCTGCTATCTCCAATCTGTACTCTTCAAGAACCAAGATCCTCCAAAATCCACGTGGGTCTACAGATTTCTCTGAGATGCACAGAAGAGAACCATAGCTTCTCTCATCAAGGGGAAACCTTCTCAAACCATTTAAAAAATCTCTTGGAACTACAGGTGTTTCAACCTAAAAGCTATACATATGCCATGGAGAACAGAATCCTACATTAAAAAGGATAGGTCTAGATAATTCAAGACATCAAATAAACAAAAGTTACTTCAGACTACTTGCAATAAAGTGCTAGAGATGAATCTTAAAAGCAACAAAGAAGAAAGGCAGAAGCAGAGTTAGTGTTAGATAAATGGCATCTTAACATATATATTGGTAGGAGGAAACATATTTAACTAAAGCAGTGCACATAAATTTAACAGTCAGACTTCCCTGAGAAATTCTGAGGGTGAAAGAATGTGCTGCTTACAAAGAGTTGATCTGTTAAAGAAATGGCATTTCATTCAGGGTGAGATTCTGGCCCCCAAAAAAATCAACAGCAAATACCCTATGGACTTCATCAGGTCAGTACTTTACTCTCCATTTCATCATTCTTAACCTTTGTTTGAAGTGGAGACAGGTATTTTCCCATTGCCCAGCCCCCCAAGTTGTAATCAGTCGAGTTTTCATGTTCTAACCCTCACTGCAAAAAGTTTTAAACTACAGGAACTCGATTAGGCATAGATACACATACAAAGTTATCCTCTGCTATATTTTTATTAAGTTCCAAGACAGACTTACCTTCCAGGTATAAATAATTTTTCCATTTCTTTCAACATTTACAATGTAGAGCGCTGATGAATTCTCAGAAGTACCTGAAATGATAAGTATCAAAAGGCACAGAATTTTCATTTGAGCTGACATTTCATCATACAATTTATGCACACTTTAAGCAAAGATAATAAATACACTTTTACATAAAAATACTTCTTAGTACATGCCAAAATTACTCCCTTCTGGAAACAGAGAGATACTTTCTTACACCATGATTTTCTGATAAACTTCAACACAAAATAGTTAAGGGGTTTCAAAACACAGAGGTAAGAATTATTTCCATAAACTCCTAACTCTTCTTTATAATTGTGATGCTAATGGCCGCTACCTTTTGTGATGAAAATGGAATGTGCTTTTTCACTATCTTCCATTCACAGGAAAAAAAAAAAAAAATTGTATTTATACATTATACACAACATGGGATTCAAACAGTTAAGTTGCACTCGGATCCTCAGAACATTACAGGGAGATAGAACTAGCCGGAGGGAAAGTGTCACTTGCTCCCACCTGCCCCTTCAGCATCCCAAAGTAACGCCTGGAAATAAACTACATCTTCAGAGATGTACAACAACAGCAACAGCCCCCCCCAAGAACCACAAGATTAAGCACCATATATATATATATATGCAATGTACCTACAGGTACAAGGGAATTAAGCAATGCAGGACAAGAGATATGATGTGGGGTGTGAATGAAAGAGTAGGGTTAAAAGGGAAAGAGACAAGCAGGAAGCTAGGATGGACTCAGAAAGAGAAGAACGCATCTGGACAAAGCAGCGCAAAATAAAAAGTAAAGGAAAATGCCAGAAAAAAAGATAAAATGATGTGCTCAAGATGACAAAAATGCATGCTTTCCTGATGCTGCTTTTCTGTTTTCTAATCACTGCAGCCACCAAAAATGTGTTTATCTCAGAGGGAACTTTCAATAAAACTGGAAATTTTGCCCTTAATAAGGTTGACAGCTGCATGAATGGTCCTAGTTTTAAAATAAAGATAGTCTGTAGTTCAGTAAGCATCAACAAAAAGAATTCTCCACAACTCTCGGCAAGCATTTAATCAAGTTCGACACTATTTACTTTGCAGTTATCACAAAGCATTGATAGAAGGAAGACATGTGAAACTTAGTTTCACAAGCCTGATACTACGAACTGGCTTGTACAGCTTGCAGTGATAAGAAAAAAACTTTTTACAAGTATTATCAGAAGGAAATAAATTCTGTGTTTTTTTGGGAGGACAATGAAAATCCTTAGTGTACATTTAACGATGCATCACTTTCTACTGGTTTCAGATCAAAGTACACTACAAAACCACTACATTAAGGCTAGCCAGTGACGACTGAGAAAGTCTCAGATAACCATATATTCTGCTCTTCTTTTAGTGGAAACTTCTCAGAATTTAACCACCACCTCAAACTTTCAAGATGAGTACTACAGTCTCCACACTTCTCTTTCATACAATACTTCCTCAGAACAGAATTTAGCTAAAGAAGGTCCACAAGAAATCTCCATGTCAATGAGCTTCTCTATCACCCAACACAGAGATCTTAAGTGTTGAAAAAGTTCAGAGTCAGAAGCAAGTTTCATGCCACTGAACATTGTCAGTGGGAATATGGAGCCAAAGAAGAAGTAGCAATCATCTCTGCCCTTGGAAAGTCCTGCAGTAGAACTCTGCATGCAGAATTATAATTTCTTCCTCATCCCCACAGCTTAGACCAGCAGATGAAGGACTGCAAGAGAACCAACCCAACCTGCCTGCCCAGCAAACAACTCTTATCAACATACTCAGAATGCAGAGTTTGATTTCCTGAAGGCCATTATACGCAGCTCATACAAAAATAAGTGGAATAAAGAGAACAAGGCTGGTTGTCTACACTTGCTGCTCCCCTCCCATCATCATAGCTCCCAGCTCTCATGCAACTAGAAATTCTCACACTCTATCAAGGGCTTTCAAGTCCTCAGGAAAGAAAATAATAAATATGAATAACTATAATATCTGAAACCACTGACACAAAAGTACCATGACTCCTAAAAATTACTTGCTTTCTGTGAATAGGTATTTCTTTGATGTTTAAATGAATCTTTTCAAATTCCTACCTCCCACCTTCACATTCCTAATACAACAGCACTACACCAGGGGAAAAAGTCAGTATATACAGACAAAAGTTGAAATGCTTACAGCAATGCTGGTATCTGATCAGATGCACCTTCCAACCTAGATTCTTCTGTGTTACCAAGGGCATTTACTGAATGAAGACTGTATAAGACATTTTAAAAAGCTGAATGCGATTGTCCCTTTCCCAAACATGTCAGCAGCATTTTGCGATCTTTATGACATAAATGTATAGGTTAATTGACTCATTAAATTCATCACAGATGAACTGAAAAATTCATAGATGAATTGATTATGCGTGGAGAATTTCAGAATTTTACATCATTCAAGAGATGTTCAGTAAACTATCTAGTATATGTGAAATAATTTTTAACAGATTTTGTAACTGATGGCTTGGTAAATAATTTTCTTTTATAAAACCAAAAATAGCTGTTACTTTCTGGTTTACCTCCAAGCAAGTTCTTACAAAACTATTTGATAACATGCCCTCAAAATGAGAGGCAAGTTAAATATTTCGAGTTAATTAAAAGCAACCAAAGGAGCTGAGGTTTCAAGTTCATCACATGGTGCATCAATGACCATCTATTTCTACTGAAGTAATAATTATTACAGGTTGTTTTTTTTTTTTTTTAGACTAAGGTTTCCATCATTTTCTGAAAAGCAGAAATGAGCCAGCTGCCCTGCAGATGAATAAGAACAAACACAAGCAAAAAACCACAGGACCAAGAATATGGTGGGGTCATTCTTTTTTTCCAACCACTACTACTATTGCACACTGCTGTGATAGCTAACACTTTATCTAATTTTAACTAGCACTCGTTTACCAAGTAGACAAAAGTGTTTGGGTGGTTTTTTTCCCCTGCCTGAAAGGGAGAGGGAGTCGTGCTAAGCCTTTTTTTTTTTTTTTTTGGGGGGGGGGGAGGTGTGTAGGCAAAAAACCAAACAAGCACGTGTGAAGAAGCAGAAGAAACAAACAAGCTGCGGAGTGCAGCGGACGTGCAGAAGTGCTTTCGGCATGTGAGAAGTTCCTTGAAGACATCAGACTTCCCCGCCTCAAGTACCCCGGCCACAGGCACCCGGGGACGGAGCCCCTCGCCGACAGGCGGCCCGGAGGCGGGCGTACCCCGCTCCTCTAGAGCCCGGCCGAGTTGGGGCAGCGGCCCATCCCCGCACCTTGCTCCGGAGGGGGTACTCCCCGCCGCCATTATCCCCGACCCCCCCCCGCGGCCGGAGCCGGCGCGGCCCTGGCTGGAAGGCGCAGGCCCCTGGGGAGCCACATCCGGGGATCTCGCCTCAGGCCCGGCTCCTCCGCCCGCGGGAGAGGGCAGCGCACGGAGGTGGCTGGGACCGAGCGAGAGGGCGGGCGGCCGGAGAGAGAGAGAGAGGAAGGGAGGGAGGGGGCTCTCCTCGGCCCTCCCCGGGGAGCGCGGGAGCGAGCGGCCCCGCCGCAGCGGAGCCCGCCGGAGCAGCGCCACCCGCCGCGGCGTTACCTAGAGCCGCGGCCCAACCCCGCGCTGCCAGCCAGGGAACCACATCCCTCTGCAGGTCAAACTCGGCTACCAGGTGAAGCAGCATAGAGCCCTCCTCTCGCCCCGGCCCGCATGGGACGCGGAGCATCCGCCGGCCCAGCACGGCTCCGCTCCGGCCACCGGAGCTCCCCGCCCCACAGCACCAGCTCCTGCTGGGCGGCCCCTGCCATGGGCCCGCCCGCTCGGATCGCCTCGGCGCCCATTGGGCGCGGCGGGTGTCACCCAGCTGTCGGCGGCGCGGAGTGGCTGGGCACGCTCCCGCCTTCCTCCGTCCCCCTCAGCCGGCGGCGGGGCGGGCTCATGAAGGGTTCCGGTGATGCCGGTCCCGCCCCGAGGCCCGGTGGTCCTCCCCTGCCTGCCGGGGGACGGGAGCAGCGGGGACGGCACCCCAGAGCTCCGCCACGGAGGGCAGTCTGCGCGCAGGTGACCGGGGGGCTTCAGGTGGACTCGAAGGTCCCGGTTTGCCCGTGGGAGCTGGCGCCCAGGCTTCTCCCGAGGCATGCTGGAAGAAGGGGAGATCCTTTTGAAGCTGCACTCACGGAGTGACTCAGAGTGACTTAAGCAGTTGCCTGTGGGTGAGGTCTGGTGTGAAGCTTCAGCCGGCTAGTGTCCGCTGATCAGAAGGCTCCAGCCATCTGTTACCCTCCTTGCGTTCTCTCTGGTACTGTTAGGTGTTTTCCAGGATTTCCAGCAGCATCCCTGTTTTCTGAGGTTATGCACTCTGCAATTGCTTGTTGAATAGATCGAGTCTCGGTGTGCAAACTGCTTTGGCAGAGCTCAGGATGTCCTCTCAGACTAGGCCTGGCCTGATCCTACTTTTCACTTGTCTACTAGCAAAGGAGGTAAAGCTTAGTGTAATCTTAGGGGGTTTTGTGGATTGTTTGGTTGGGGTTTTTTTTAGCTTTTGAAAATATTTGTACTGCTGATAAGATGCTACTGCATGGCTATCTATAGCCTGCCTGCCTGTAATTACCATTTCCCTTCTGACATGCACTGGCTGATGTCAGCCAGCTAAAAGTGGCATGAAAGTGGATAGGCTGTAAGGGCACACACCAAGGTAGGTGTACACCGAGTACAGAACAGCTTGAGCCAGTTCTAAGAGGTAATCCAGTACTAAGTTTTTTCCCCTCATTGCTAAGCTTTGGAGCTATATAAAGACCAGATGAGAATCAGGTACATCTGCAAAGTACGGATGAAAGGCAAGTTGATAATCAAAATGCAAAGCAGACATATACTTTCTCTCAAACTCCGAATTGCCAACTTTTACAATTTTATCACAAGTTTCATAATCAGCATTCTTCTTAAAGCTCCTTGGATCAAGTGGTTGTGCAAGAATTTCAGCTTATATTTTCACTGTTGTGAAATAAAGCTTGAAAATGTGACTGGAATATTTATTTCAGAGGCAAAAGTAGAAAACAGACAAAAGGTCCCAAATGGATGCATTTTTTAATAGATGGGGTGGGGCTAATTCATGATAATGAGTATTTGGGAATGACACAACCGGAGAGGCAAGCAAAGGAGGGAAACGAAGCCAACAAAATGACTGATTCTGTAAGTATGTGCAAAAAGGGAAATTTTCACATGGAGAATATCTCTTGTGCCCAGAGCTATAGAGTGCATTTAAGGCCAGGATGAGGCCAACTGGCAGAATTTTTGCTTTTGCTGAAAAGCAAAACAAAAAGCAATGTGGACATGGGTAACAGAGTCTATCTATGACAGCAGGCACTCCAAATGCAAAAGGAAAAGAAAGCAAATTAAATATAGCTGCCTAGTTTGATGGTCCTGCATTTAAAACAAACAAACAAACAAACATCACTGTTCCTTTGTTTCAAAATCAGCCATGTCACTTATTATAGTTCTTGAAAGAGAGCCCACATAACTGATGGATGAATTATTCTCTAACATTTACAGACCGAGATTCATATGACAAAGCTCTTCTAGACTATCTTACGCAATATGTGAAAGGCCTTTCGGACAGTAGGAGCTGCGTGGAGTTAACCAGAGTAACTGCTCAGTCTGCCATAGAACTTAAGCTGATTAACATGATTAAAGGAAATAGGAAACATTCTTAGATGATAATGAGCTGGTGAGTAGCTATACAGACAAGTGAGTGTGGAGGATTCACTTGTGGCCTGTGTATAGGTTCCATTTTACAGTCCTTATTTGGGAAAGGACTGGAAGAGTTTGTACAAGTAAAGACTTCAATGTCAGGTGTGCAGTAGGAAAAACCTTTCTTGTTGAGGAAATAGCTAACAACAAAATTTCCCCTCAGACTGTGTTTTCACTGCAAAGAACTCTTCATTATTTTTATATGCCCAATATGTTTATGTTACCTCACTGAAGTTTATAAATACGCTTTCTCCTGTCATAGAGTGGGACCTCACCTCCAGTGCACCATCCTGGGAACTTTGAAGCATCTCTGATGTTAGTCACTGAAACTGAGGCAAGAGAAATTCTCTTAGAAGTTTCCCTATCTTTTCAGTGAGAAGAAGGAAGTGGTAGCTTGACATACGAAGATATTTGAGAAACAGGAAGGGATGAGGTGATTCATGATGACTATCAGGGTTTACAGATACAGAAACATGAGAAGAGCATCCACATAGAGCTGGGAAAGATGGTACCAGCAGGAGCTGAAGGAATTGAGAGGAGCAAGGAGCCAGAACAGAAGGGAATGAGGAAAAGGGAATCTGGAAAGACGAGACAAAGGTTTATAACCTGTGTAGAACTGAAGTCGATCTTCCCAGAATTGAAGTCAGGATTCCTAAGTTTCTCTGTTATCCAGCAAATAATTTGAAATCCACTATTTTCCAGTGGCATATCCATATAAAAAGACAAGATATTACTTCTGCCAGTTTCTCTGGTTCAAGTGGTGTTTCCTTGTGACTCTTTAAACGTCCAACACTGCTGATGACCCCTGGGTATGTCATTATGTTTCCATGGTATAATTATCTGTGCTTTCTCAAAAAATCACACACAATTATATATAAAAGTGAACATAAAACCACTTCTGGTTTAGATAACAGTCTCATTTGTTGTATCTTCTTTCATTTCTAAAATGTAATCCATGCTATGAACAAAATAAAAGGGGAATGTTAAGGAAAATGGGCTGTATACTACAAGATGAATGGTATTTCAAAGAGAACTAATTAAGCTTGTATAAATAATGCTTTTTTGGCAATTTCTTATTTTTGAGAGCTTAATTTACAGTTATGATATACATTAGGAATACATATATCTGCATTCAGTTGCCAAGAATATATTTAAGAGAAAGCAGATGGTTTGCCTGCCTGTTTGTGTGTTTATATAGTACAGAGGAAATACTTCCGATCAAATGAGGTTCACAGTAAACAGAGAAAGTGATGCAGTCTCTGAATTGATTAACTTTAGCAGTCAGACTTTTTAAATTATCACAGGAAACATCATTAACCTTAAAATGAAATTCAGAGTGCCTACTTTCTAAAATGTACAAGATACCCCATCTTTCAAGAAACAACAGACAATCGCAGATTTGGGGCTGTACAGTCCTACATTTAAGGAACAAGCAAACGGTCTGTCTTGCATAAAAATTTGCAATGCCATGAAGAATACTTAATCCACATGCTGCTCCTTCTCCTCAAAATACCTCTAAGTGTTTGCTACAGCCGCTGTCACCTGAATAGCACCTCATACTTTGAAATGGGATTGGGTTTCTTCTTTCTCTTCCTGTGTTCCCATTGTTATCTACTGTTTTTATTTTCTCACTTGTACCTTTAATATCTATTTCCTTCATAACTGTAAAAAATAATTCACAGATTTAGAGCTCATTATGTAAAACTCATTATTCCCTGAACCGTCAGTCTAGCTATGCACGTTAGAGGCCATATCTACAGGGCCAGAGATCCAGGTTGAACTCCTGGAAGCACAACACATTCCTCAGAAACCACAAAGCTGACTCATTCAGAGTACTTCAAGTAATAGTACAGTGTATCATGCCACCTCAACCCTGATACATAAAATTAAAAGCTTGATGCAAAAGTCATAAGCATCTAAAAAACCCCTTAACTTTCTTCAGCAGGCTTTGAATTAAGACAGAGGGCCTGATGTATTCTCGGTAACATCTACCAACTTTGCTAGATGGAGAAAGAAGCTCTTGGTTTAAAAAAAAACAACCCAAATTCTTATCTCTGCCAAGTGAAATTAATGTTATAACCCATTTCTGACTTTTGCTTCCTTTTTGCTTGCACCATGAAACCAAATCGTGAATTTTGCTTTCTATTTTTATTGTTTCCCTTTCTGATTATCACGCTCAGTTAGTTTGGGTTTCTACAGCCAGGCTGAAGCTGTGTGCAGGCACAGGAGTTGATCCCGATGGAGCAACCTCTGGGACAGGGATGTGAAACTAAAGCTCTCAGAAAAAAGTGACAGATGATTAAATTTTTCTGTCTTTTTTTCATCAGGAATCTGTTCCCACCTTAGTAATAGGAAGATCTCCCTTGAATTTTTAGCTGGAGTGGGTCTTGACCATAGTCAGGCAAATCATCAGAAAGTGGTAGTGGCCCTACTGATCACATTGTAACCAGCATCATCATTTTTTTATCCCAACAACAATTTTTGTGCTAATTGCGTATGTGCCTATCATCCCTTTTCGAACAGTTCCTGTGGCAGGAATTACAAAATCATACCATGAAACAAGTGTGGGGCTGATGAGGCATTGCCCGGCGTCCTGGCCTTGATGGGTGTAACATACCTTTCGGCTCTCTCAACAGAATAAAGCTTTGTTTATGGAAAAAAACATACGGAGCCATAACTCATCAATGTGTTCCGCATCAGGAAATTATACTTAAGACTTCTTATGAAGAATGACTATCTGAAATAATTATTTAAACACATGACAGCCTGGCAAACAGCTCATGACTTCTTTGGGAAATACTGCTTACTGAGGACAACCTCTTTTCCCGCCATTCCAGCAACAGAGGGTTTATTGTCATCGTGTCTAGACAGTTGTTTCCTTGAAGAATGTTTTCAGCCAGTCAAACACAAAATATATAAATAAATTCTTTTCCTCAAGGAGGTGGTCAATATGTTTATTAAACCCTTTAGGAAACACAAATAAGATACAACTAGAAATGGGTATTTTGGCAGTAAAAATAAAGGCTGCAATTCAAGGGTGGTAGAGTAAAATACCTTTATTTCAGTATGTGAGAATAACAATTTTTTCAGTATCTTTAATCAGATAATATCAACATAAATTGGAGTAGTTTCACTGAAGTCAGTCAGCACCCGTTACAGATGCCAGTGCTTCATGGACGTGTTTTTCTATGTTTTGTTTAATAATTAATCAGAGGAAATAGGCTTTTAACTACTAAGGAGAAAAATTCCATCTTGTATTCATGCTCATATTGAACAGCACCTTCTTTTAAAGAGCTTCATTGAAGTCAATAGCATGCTCAAGCCAATAACATGTTCCAAGTCAACGAGGCTTCTGAAACAATTAAGATACTCCTCAAAGCAAGGGAGGGGAAGAGATCAGGACCTAACAAAGTCCCTGACTGCCATCCAAGTGGCCTTTTTGTTTCCGCCTGTACTCCCTCCATGGCCCAGGCTCTGAGGCTCCTTTGTTCTTTCCACAGAATAACCCCTGCTAGCACTGATGAAAGCTCTGAGAGCCCACACTGTCTCAACAGCTGTTGAAGGAGCTCTTTGCTCTGTGTTTATTCTTCCAGCTACAGCCTCATTAGGGCTCATCAGTAGTGTTTAGAAACTTGCCCTTTTTTCCTTTGTGATCTTTCCATTTTTACTTCATTTTGCATTGCAAGAGGACAATGTTGATACTCTGCAACAGACTTGCAAGTCTTTTGGGCACAGATAGAATAATGCATTTATCAGCAGATCAGTTCCAATTTCACTTTTTAGGTGTGTTTTCATTTTCATTGTAATTTTAATTGTAAAATAAAAAATAAATATTTAGCACAAATGCCTTCCTTTGAAATGTAAGGCTACAGCATGGTAGAGTGGAGACTACAGACAGGGACAGCAGAGGATGAACACATCGGTTGAATTTAATCTCATTGAGCTTCAGCCATTTTGAAACCAGGGTTCTAGTATGAGTTCTTTTTCTAGGCTCCTTCTAGTTAATGGAGAAAGAGAAGAACTCCAGAGGGCACAATCTGGTTTACTACTTATTTTAGGGCGCATTTTGCATAATCCAACCCAACTCTAGATGCTGGGTCTCCTGTCCTCTCCCATCTGCTGTCATACCTACCAGGAATGTGCAGCTGGAGGCCTTTAGGAAAGTGGGACTGTCCCTTTCCATGTCTGCCTGCAATTAGATCACATGCAATGTAATATGAAAGGGGGCCCTGAGGGTGTGGTTTGATGAGCAGCTGATCTAGCAACTCATGACTGTTGAAAGGGTGGTCCTGGGCTTCCTTCTCTTCTCATTTCTTTGCTTTCCCACCCTCATCCCCAGGTCATCCGGCCTCTTTGCCAGCTCTGCTGCACATCTGACGTCTCTGTGATCTAGCTCTACTTGCTAACCCACTAAAATCCATTTACTTTTTTTTTAATGGTTTAATTTTCTGCCAGGTTACGAAGGTGTCTCCGCTCTCAGAAGGCTTTTAGAAGTGCCACAGCCGTTGCAAAGGGCAGCGGAGGTAGCCTGCAGCTGGCAGCACGGAGGGGAGCAGAAGAATACACGAAGACTTCCCTGTATTGGCAGCAGTGGAGTGTCAGACCTGCGTGGCTCATTCAGAGCCTTTGCCAAACACTTTCTTCTAACTCTCAGGTTGAAAGACACAGCTGTTTTGGCCCAGCATTCCTCCTGTCTGTTGCCCAGCCACCCACCACTGGCATAGTTTCCAGACCAGAGAGCTGATCCAACTGAAAAATAACCTTGAGGGGAGAAGGGACAAGGTGGGAGGGGCTGGTTTCAGTAATATCACCCATCAAGTTTACTGAACCCTTATGCCAACAAAAATGAGGATTGAATAGACTAGAATAGAATAGTTCAGTTGGAAAGGACCTACAGTGATCATCTAGGTATTCTACAGAACTGGGAACAAACCACTCAGGCTGGGCAAAGGGCCTTGGGGAAACTGCTTTTCCTGGTGTTGGTGCTCAGTTAGGCCAGTATAAGTTTGTGCCAAACTACAGCCTTAGGATGGGGTTAATTGCTTCTCTCGACTTACAGTAAATGGAGTCTAGGTATCAGCTCTTAGCTGATAAGTCAGGCAAGTAAATCCCATTCTTAGCATCCTTGGCCTGGTTTCCTGTTTCCATCAGAATCAATAGAAACCACTAGTTTTTAATACTTTATTTGTATGCTATAACAACCATTCCTTTGATATAGTGCAACACTTTAAATACATTCAAATTATTCTCTCAAAATCTGAATACATTTCCCTGGCACATCCTAAAAATATCTTTTATTTATTGTATGTGTTGATTCCAAACAAATGTCACATTAATAAGCAGAGAGGGTTGGGTAGGTGTACGTCATTAGTCACGCTGTGGTTTCTTTTTCCAAAATACTTCCAGAATTCAATCTGACCTCTTTTAACAATGAACTATTTATAGGATTCATAAGGGTCTTATCCTCCAACCCTGACTCAGCCAAAACTCACTACTGACCTTGACCTCCTGCAGTCTATTCTTACAGCCTTACTCATGTGAGGAGCTTTTATTCGCTGACCTGACTTGAGGAGGGTATTCTCATGGTATGACTTTGCAGGCTTGGTTCCCAGATCAGTGGGACTTGGTAAATGTCACAGAATCAAGTCCGAAGGATGCATATATTATTTTTACAATGTTATAAATACAAAAACGAGGGAAAAATAAGCAGCTAAGTTCTTCTTCCAGTACCACAACAAATAAACTGAGTGTAATTACATTAGGTTTTTAGAGCTACAAATGAAAGCATTGAATTCTCCTTATTTTGGAAGAGAGTGCATATATTTTTAGAAGAAGGCAGTCACTAAGTTTCTGAATCATAACAATTATTACTAAATAAAGTAGTTTTATCTCAACAAGATATAATTGTTTTTAAGTAGAAAATTGTTGCAGTGTTAGGTGATTACATTAGCAGAGTATGACAATGGCAATTTTTTTCTGTATTTTTTGCATCTTCTTCTGTAACATCTAAAAAACTTTTGATCTATAACTAGTGTTGATGTCCCTAAAAAGTTCCTATTTTTCATTCTGATACAGGATTATACATTTTTAGAAGCTAATATAATGTCATTAGTAGAGCTGGCTAACAAGATGTGTTGTCTGTATCAAAAAAATACTCTTAGCAGTCTACTATCTTTCAGTTTGTTTGAATGACTCTTCCAATTATAAAGATTATAAATGGGTATACTTGATGTGTCTTCTTTCCAACATATATTGTGTTACATTTCTCTTTCATTTCCTTTCTTGTTTTCTGGCTTTGAAGTGGAAGAGTCTAACTTTTTGGGTGCTTTTGTAAGTCCCCAGTGCTTTTTTCATTCACATCTGAACTACTTTTTGCCCTATATTTTATTGTACAAGGTGAAAGTGTCTTTATTATATACTTGGATCATCAGTATATTATATGGTGGTCTTTTGTAGCTCCTGTATTTTATTTGTTCTTTTGAATATAAGCATGCAATGAACAGGTGTCTTCAGTTAGCTATCTATTGCGATGCCTAGGCCCTTTTCTTGAGTAGTTAACAGCAAAGGTGGAATCCATTATGTTTATCAGTAATTGAAGGAATTCCTTCCAATCAGCATTGTCATGCATTTATCAGCATTTGACTTTATCATCTGTATTGCCAGTTAGCCTAGTTTCACCAGCCCTTGGAGCTTTTCATATTCTTTTCTAGTTCTAAGTGAACTTTGTAAAAAAATGTGGTAATCTGCAAATGTTACCAATGTATAACATACTTATTTTTCCAGGTATTCTAAAGTATAGATAGATACCTCCCCAAAGCTAAGTGGTAGCATTTCATTCTACAGTAGCTGCCTTCCTCTACATATATAACTTCTTCGAGGTTTGCTCAGAGATCATGTAGAAGGTGCTTACAGGACATACAGAGTTTCTTTAAGTCTCAGAGGCACATACATCTTTCCTTGCTTCTGAAGACCCACAAACAGCAGGTGCACAGGCAGAAAGGAGTTGCCCTTTATCAACCTGGAAGCTGAGGCTCAGCTTTTTTTCTCTCCCAAGACCGGGCCAAGGCCATGGTGGAAAGCAGACCATACCTGCCCTAACTTTTCCATCAGAGGAGACAGTTCTGTTATTGGACCCCAGGACAATTCCTGTCAGCTGGATCAATACTTACAAGCAGTATCTACAAGAGGACTTGCTTGCTTATTAGTTGTATGAAGACTCCACATGGATAAACACTACTCTTAGACCTGGGTTCAGCTCTTCTGTCCATTCCAGCTCCTTCATCTAGTCCTTATGTTTAATGGCCATTGACCCTACTGTCCTACAAGCAGCAGTCTTCATGCCTTGTCAATTTTTTTTTTCTAAGGTCTCCAGCTTCCCTCCGTTCCCTTCAAAACACGGCTGCTATGGATATCTGTGCCAAGTTCCCTGAAAGCACATAGTGGCCAGCCTCCTGTTCCATCTTTTCCTCTGCACACTCCTCTCCTTTAACCCTAATCAGCAAACACAGGCATTGAAATCATCATATCTGACATGCTTACAGCCATCCATCTACCCTGGTGTTTAATCAAAAGCCTTCTTTTTTTCTTTCCTCTTCCTCTTTTTCTCATTTTGGGCTGCTGGCTCCTCATTCCATTACAAATGCCACCAGTCCCAAACAGAGGAATGCTGCAACTGGGCTTGATTCTACCTTTTCCCACAGCACTGCTTAATTATTCTTGTCATTGCAGGAGTACAGAAATTGAAAATGTATTTAAAATTGCATATGGATTGCATTGTTGTACCTTCAGAAGTGGTCAATTCCAAGTGCTTCTGAGAAAAATGCAAGAAGCCCTGCGGTTGTCAAGTAAAGATATTCTGCACCTGTCTTGGATGTTAGGTTTCACTCCGATCTCTGATAGTCAGAGACTGATTTATTCCTCAAAGTCTAACATTTAATATTCCAGGGTATTCAGATTAATTAGAACTCTGCATATTCTTGAAATCCATAGAAATGTTTAATTCCTTTTTAACTTTTGGGCTCAATGACCTTTTTTATCCACAGTCTCATTACAGGGTACATGAGAAGTAAGAGAGAAGTAAGAAAGTGAATTATTTAAGAAACTGCCATGATTTAATTGCTTTGAATTAAATGCAAACTCCTGCTTTATTGTCCCTATAGCACTTTTTAGTCTTCTGTGTTCTTTCCTAAGTTAATCACAATTAATCTTTTAGATTTTTTTTCAGAGAACATGCTTTCTATGCTCTGGATCATTCTTGTAGCCCTTCCGGAGCATCTTCTGAAGAGGAACTTTGAAAACCTTTCTTTAAAAAACAGAAATAAGGTGTATGCACTTATTTTTCCATTTTGTCAGCACATTAGATGATAACGAGCATGGTTTTCCTTTACATGGGCAGAGCTGTTTGTCCTATCATGCTCATGGTTGGGCCTTTTATAAGTCTGTCATTACAGACTGTGTCAACCACTTGACCTTGTGATAAAGACTCTCATCTTACAATTCTTAGAAATCGTTTTTTGTCTTAATTTTGTAGATACATACACATGCTACAGACTGATAATACTTTTAGATAATTAGATTATTTCAATGAGAACGTTTGTATGTTAGGTCATGAACTTTCTCATCCTTAAAGTGTAGTTGGATGTATCCTGCCTGGTTTTTATTTTAAATTTATCAGTTTATATTAACATCTATGTTATTTACTCTGTAATCCTTCTGCTGTTGTTGTATTTTTATTGTGAGAAAAATATTATTTTAACCAATGTTCTCTGCTGGGAAAAAAACTAAACAGGGGTGATTATTTGTTTTGCATAAAACTTCAACTAACTGTGCCTGTCAGATCAAAGGTCCCTCTAACTAACATCTTGCCTCTGACAGCAGCCAGTAATAGATGCTAAGAGAAAGCATATATAAAAACATAAAAGATTATATTTCCTTCTGTTGTAACTCTTCCAGATTATAAAAATCAAGGATCCAGACAATCTGGAACGTATTAACTGTTTTGGCATCCAAAAAATCCTGTGACAATTAGTTAAATGCTTTAATAAATGTGAAAAAGTACATCTGTGTATTTAATTCTCCTGCCTGATAATTCTGTGTGAGGTACTCTCACTTTTATATTAAGAAAAATAGTGCATAATCATTCTTTAATCAGGATTTTATATAAATTTATCATGTTTTCCTTCCCTATCATCTTTATTCCAAGGTGAGGAGTCTATTTAATATCTCTTAATGTAAAATCTATCCCCTACCTCTTATCATCCTTATTACACTTCTTTGTGCTTTTCTATGGCTGCATATTATATTTAAAATGGGATACAGAGGCTTTATTCTTTGTAATTGTTGTTTTTATTTTCTTGGGAGTCTCATGGATCCATAATTTGTATCTTTAATATTGTAATAAAGTTCCCTGTAATTTGTCTTATGTCAATGCCTGTTTGCTTGTCAAGTTCTCACCTAGATCTTCTAATTTCCATTTTATACTTTACTTTCCATAAATATCTTTTATGAAGGCATGTAAATGAGTGGTTTGCTTTTCACAGGTACAAAAGCTATCTAATGTTAATTATCAATTGTAGTTCACACATTGTTTTTTTGTTGCAGTCCCTGTGTACCTGTCAGGGCTGGCTTTAGCCCTAGGGAAGGTAGCAGCTGTCTAGGATGGCAGACTGGTGGGGACAGCAGTATAAACAGTCTGTACTTAGCATCATCCACACTGAAGGCTTCAGAATATCAAGATGAACTGACTTCCTCAGCCCCAATAGTAAGACACCACAGCATCATGTGAACCCCATGAGGTTCAACAAGGCCAAGTGCAAGGTCCTGCATCTGGGTTGTGGCAGCCCCTGGTATCAATACAGGCTGGGGGATGAAGGGATTGAGAGCAGCCCTGCTGAGAAAGACTTGGGGGTACTGGTGGACGAAGAGCTGGACATGAGCCAGCAATGTGCGCTCGCAGCCCAGAAGGCCAACCATATCCTGGGCTGCATCACAAGAAGCGTGGCCAGCAGGTCAAGGGAGGTGATTCTGCCCCTCTGCTCTGCTCTGGTGAGACCCCACCTGCAGTGCTGCATCCAGCTCTGGAGCCCTCAGCACAGGAAAGACATGGACCTGTTGGAGCGGGTCCAGAAGATGATCAGAGGGATGGAACACGTCTACTATGAGGAAAGGCTGAGAAAGTTGGGGTTGTTCAGCCTGGAGAAGAGAAGGCTTCGGGGAGACCTTATTGCAGCCTTTCAGTACTTAAAGGGGGCTTATAAGAAAGATGGAGCAGGATTTTTTTTACTGAGGCCTGTGGTGACAGGAAAAGGGGTAGTGGTTTTAAACTGAAAGAGGGTAGATTTAGATTGGACATAAGGAAGAAATTTTTTACAGTGAGGATGGTGAGACACTGGAACAGGTTGCCCAGAGAAGTTGTGGATGCCTCATCATTGGAAGTGTTCAAGGTGGGATGGGGCATTGAGCAACCTGTTCTAGAGAAAGATGTCCCTGCCTACGGCAGGGGGGTTGGACTAGATGATCTTTAAAGGTCCCTTCCGACCCAGACCATGCTATGATTCTATGGTCACTACTTGCCAAACCCATTTTCTTACCTGCTTCTTGCCCAGCAGGAAGAGAGTGGCCACACAAAACAGCAGTGCCATGCAGTTGCAGTAGGGCTTACATGTTCACACATTCCTGGTAGGGACTGTGGAGGGAGAAACGTGCAGGGTGGTGCTGGGCACACAAGCAGTGGGACCGTGGTTCCTGGTTATGGGAACAAGAAGCTTGCTTAGTTTTCATGCTCTGAACTCTTTAAGGACCTCAAATTAGATGCTCTGAACTACTTTCTGGACTGAGAGCCTGAGGAGGTTAGCTAATGAGTTTATGTCCCATGTTGTGTAGAGTGAATGTTTCTACACAATTTTATTTGAAGAACTCCATGAATAATAGCCTTGAGTAGTATTCTCAGGCAGGAAAACAATATTTACATCAAAAATGTAAATATGGCTTTTAAAAAACAGTTTTAATTATTTAGGAGCTAAATGCACCAAAGAATGCCTTAATTCTAATCATCTGATTGTTGTGTGACTTCCCTCTGAAGTGAGGTTACCGTTGTTTAAGTTCCTTAAGGACACATTGCTATTTTAACTTATTTTATTTCTACTATATCTAACCTGAACTCTGAATATTCTGGGCTGCAAAAAACATTTCTTTTTGTTAATTACCACAATCTTATTCTTTATTCTATGCTTTAATTACTGGTACATACTCTGTATCAATATTAGTCTCCTTTTCTCAAAATCCTGAAATAGTATTTTTGGCTCTCAATGTAAAGGTCAGCTTCATAGGTCATTTTAAATATCAGTACATCTCAAATTGCCTGAACTAAAGCCAGTGAAGTCAGTGGAAAGTAATACAGCCTACTGCTGATCTGCTTTTTGTCATTTCTGGAAAGGTTTGAAGTTGTTTAATGTATGGAAAGTTTGCAAAAGAGTAACCTTTCTTAAAATCTAGGTGGAGTTAGAAAATTTGCTATTGTCTCCACAAAACAACCCGATGAAGTAATCATCAGGGTCACCGAGGAGGGCAGGCAGCATCCTGCAGAGCCACACTTCCAGCTGGCTGATCGGGCTCTGTTCATGCAACTGAGAAATGCGCTGAGGAGCAGTGTACGAATGCACAACATGCAAATCTAACCAGTTGTTTGTACTTTTTGTAGTTCTCACATGACTAAGAAGCTAACGATCATGAGTAATGCATTTCAGCCTTTTATCTTATGTCTTTTTATCTAGAGATGGCATCCCCAAGACATCACCTTCCCCAAACTGTGGAGAGCACAGAGCACTTATGTGTAGATATCCTCTCAGTGCTTCATTTTCAGATGCATCAGTCTGCAAAGCCGCCACTTCTCCGGCACACCTAAGAGGCTCACCAGGCGTGCACAGTTTACTTCTTGCTTTCAAACAGTTGGTATAAGTACATCTCTTTCAGTGGACTGCAAACACTGTAGGAGTAGCTCTGCTTGCATCTGCTAGCTTTCATTTTGTTCAGTGCTGCCCCACTGTAATGACTGCTCTCTGACCATCCTTTCAATGAGAGTTGTCACAAGCAGGGGAAGCTAAGTGTTTTGAAACATGCTGTTGTTCCTGGAAGACCAGTTTAATCAGAGCAGACTGGTCCTTTCAGGCGAAATGCTGTTAATTCACTTATAGGTCCTGGATGCACAAAATTTGGAGTAACTATGTGACTACAGAGAGTGAAGTAAGAGTCATCCCTGTGACTGAAGGGGATGAGTGTGATGTGGAAGGCTTTATTTTCTCCAGGGGCGGCTACAAAGTTTCAAAACATAGCCAAAAGCTAATGAAAACATCCAAGTCGTTGAGAATTACTTAAGAAACTAAACTTCTGAAACTATTTAGCCAGTGGAGGAAGAAGGGAAAGAGTTGTTCCCCCCCCAGTGCTTTGTAACTATCAATCAGGTCATACAAAGCCATGCAAGCAACGTGTAAGAGTAATGAACTCAACTAGCAAAATGATTGCGACCATGAGCTGGGCCTGCCACTGAACTCAGTGGGGCTTACTAGTCTGCAAGGGTGAATTGTCTTCATAAAGGTGGGGGGAAATGTGTGGTTTTTTCTTATAGGTTTTTTGGGATTGGACTAGATGGGGGTATCAATGTTGCAGAATCAGAAAAGCACAGGAATTACTGCTGGGCCTGAAAGATAAAGCTGCAAATTTTAGCACAACTGTGTACATGTAAGGCATGTATCATTTTTGCTTAAAATGGGGTATCTTTGAACAGTAAGTAGACATGTTAGGGTCTGTAAGTACCACAGTAAGTATCTTCTATTTTTATTTGCCCAACAGAAAAGAGAATGTCATTGTAAATTAACTGGCTTACTGGTCTCAGACTGTCCCAGATGTTAAATTCAGATTTCAGCTGCTGTTACCCCATGAGCATATAGTTGAAGCTACTAGGAGTTACATTTTACAGCATACTTTCTAAACACCGTAATCCAACCTTTGGTTAGGTTTCCACCTCTACTAACCCATCTAGAATACACAATAAATGCAAAGAGAATTAGAGGCAGATATCAAAGTCTTGGAAATATAACTAATAAATATAAAAGCTGGGAAAAAATTCTGCGCAGCAAAAATAAATTAACATGATTAGCGTAGCATCTTTAAACCTTCTTTTTTTAATTGAAACAATTCCAGAATTGAAGTCACTTAAGGTTTGTCTTCGGGCCAGACTGACTGAAAAATGTTTCAATTTCAATAAACCACTGTTTGGTTTAGTCTAAAACTGGTAGGACGTGAAAAACTTCAACAAAACCTCATTTAAATATAGTAATGCCCAATTTCGGTAATGTAACATGTATAAACAAGATGTCCATCAGTTTAGTTGGCAATTTTGAAAGATTTCCACTAAATACTCTGCAATCCTCTGAAGCATTTGAGAACCACAAATACTATGCACTTATTTTGTCTGCTATTTAGAGAATAAATGTAGCTTACTTTCTACTGTTATTTTATGCTAGTATTTTTTATTCCTGCTTCAGCATGGTTGGTGCAGTAAAGCTTTTCCTCAGAGCTCAGCTAGAGTCTTTATTCTGTTGGCTACTGGTTGTCCCTTTGACCTATGCTGGGGATTTACTGGTGCAAAACAGGAAGATAATTTGGTTTTACTTTGGACCAGAATTTGATGTAATGTTTGTAATATTTGCATTCCATTTGCATGTTTACAGATTATACTTACGGGCAAAGTATGTGTGCACATTTGAAAATCAACTATTAGCTTTCTAGACACTAGCTAGACAAGTAATTTTGCTGGTGGGAATAAAATCAGGATTTAAGGGGAACATTAGTGAAGTTTATTTGCTGCTTTTTTGGTTTTGTTTCCTCTAATATTAATTAGAATGACTGTATGTTTTCAGATGTGTCATTTCAGCTTTCAGTTTCTGATTTTACAGTGTTAGATGGGCATTCAGGTTAGAGTTTGGATTTTTACAGAGAAATGTAATTTGTATCATGAAAAATACTTGTGAAAACTCAAGTCATAAATTTGCAAAACCTGAAGAAAGCGAAAGTCAGGTTTATACACACCAGAGGAGTTACACCAGCAAAGAATTTGATTCAGAGGCTGATCTCTGGCTACTCGAAAGGATTTGCCCTCTCTAAAAGGGTAGCAAAGACAACATGACTGCAATAGGGCATTAGTTTTCAGTTTGGTTCATTTAAACTATTTCTTTACCAGAAGTGCAGGCAGTTAGCCATAAAAGTGGCCAAACCAGGAATGTATTGTTCTAATGTTTATGCAGCAGAAAAGAAAAAAAAAAAACCAACTAGCAAAAACCCTTCAGCCATTCTGTCCCAGTTTATCAACTCTTCTAAAGTCTGGCAAAGACAGGGTGATACGAAATATGTTTCATTTACAATAAAATATTCCCAGAGAAAATTCTGAGAGCATAAGCCACATTTCTGAAAATTGCAATGACTCAAGTGACCTCTTGTTCTGACAACTGCAATTTTAAGCCTCTACTACTCTGATCTGTAATCAAGACAGGGAAAAAGAAACAGTGATGTGGGCAACACAGACAGGACTGGATTGCGTCAGCATATGGTATTTGTTTTCTTGGCTAACCCAATATAATGCATAACTTCGAGATAAAGAGTAGTAAGAAAACTGTAAGGACATTTCCTTTCTCTTAAATTTATTCAGTTGTACAATTGTTTCAAGCTCATCATTTACTTTCAGGATTGTTTGCACTGCACCAGTCTAAGGGCAGTCCTGCCCCTCTGGAATCGTAGTACTGAAAAGCTGGATGGGATTTCAAGAGATCAGTGATCCATTCCCCCACACTGAGCTGGTCAGCTGTATCCTCAATAAAAGTATGCCTAGCTATTCTTAAAACTTCCAGTTTCCTAAAGCCTTCCTAGTCTCTGGCCTTCTCAGCTAACCTATTTTGGTTAGGTTGGAAAGCATTTTCCTAATGTCTATGCTAAATCTCCCATGCTATAAATTAACCCAGTTATTTCTTGGTTTTCCTCTTGTGGCCATGAATAAGAATTAACCATCTGCTCTTCATTTAAGGAGAGATTGTTTCATTTTTAAAAATCTAGAATTATTTAGATATATTTTGAATAAGATAAAACGCAATAATACTGGTAGGATGAGGATTTGCTGTATTGGACCTACTTAGGGGTCTGAAGGCTCACTCTCCTTTCTCTGTGCCAGACTACAAGCGTTCCTTTGCAATAACAGAAACCCTCCCTTCTGCTGGATGAATGTCTCCCTGTATCTGCATGCACTGGTATAGCCATCAGTAAATTCAGTAACATCTTGCTCTGCTCTGAATTTTTACACTTGCAAGGCAAATGTAGCAAGGACCTAGGATGTTGGCAAATACCTGTGTTCAGTGAATTTGTCTCAGGCATAAATTTTATCCCACAAACATAGTAACCCCTTACACAAGCTTAACCTCAAAATGAGTAGATCCTGCCATTGCTTAAAACTAGGGAATCCTGTAAGACCACAGAAATGGATTTGCAGATCAGGATAAAATTTGATTCAATGTTTAAACCTCTTTAAAACATTTGTAAACACTAAAAGCCAAATTATATTATCATGTAAAGCTGGAGAAACTGAGTTCTGCTGTGTCAACCCTGAGTAACGCTGCTGCCCATAAAACCAAGTTTGACCTCAATGTGTATAACAGACAGGATTAATCAATTTAAAATGTTTTCAGTATTTCAGAAACATGAAATGCGTGTAAATGGTAAGTATTAATTTCTCTATATAATGTGGATTTTAATTGACCCCAAAGTGACCAAAGTTTGGTCTCAGTGTAAGTTACAAACTAGCTCTGCAGAGTGGCTGTGGTCATCCTGCTCTTACTCTGGGCTGCCTAGAGGGACCTTAGTGCAAGCATGGTAAAAGGGGATAGTAAAAAGCTCGGGATGGTAAAAGCTTAAGAGCAACTCAGCTGAACAAAACTAACTCTAAGAAATAACAAGTACGTATCAGCAGGTCCCTTTACGTCTGTCCCCCTGCATGCTTTGAAACAGGATTATCACATACACAGACTGCGCAATGGGTCTGTGTCATTCAAAGGGGCCTTTATGGGGCCTACCAACAAATTCAGACTGACCAGAATTTCAGGAATCATTAACAAAAAGGGATTTTTTTACCTCATAGTTATGGAAAAATCTCAAATGTGAGCCATTTTGTCCAGGCTGCAGAACAATGCCACATTATCTTATTCAATTTGCAGAGATACCACAGATCTCCAAAGTGTGAATATTTCTGCCTTTCTTTAGGTCTTGTGACAATAACACCTTTATAATACTTCTGTAGCAGTACCATCTAACTGCTTAAATGCTGGCCAGATTCTACTCTTGATCATTGTACGAATCATCCTCTGGTATTAATTGAGAAGTGACTAGGGCAGGTGTAAAGCGCAGACTTGGAAATTCTGCGTTCCCTTAGCCTTTCTGCAGCTTCAAACATCCCTGCTGAGATCCAACATCATATTCCTGACTGCAGACCAGTGATGATCGCTTCCCCAAAAGGCATCCAGGCAACAGAGTCTTATTCATCTGTTTCATAGAGTGTCATACAAACCTAAGTATTCTGCTTAAAATTCAGTGGGATTTTTCCAGAAAATTCAAAGTAAGTAGGTATTTCCATGTGGGTTAGAAGAACAGAAGCAACACAAAAATGAAAATAACTCCACATCTCGCACTCAGTACTCTAATGGAAAACCTAAGCACTCAGTTTCCCAGTAAAATTTCTCTGTGCTAATTTTCATGCAAACAAACTACTGCTTAGAGTGCTAATGTGTCTTTTGCTATGACTTGTGAGACATGTTTCACTGTTTTATGATATTCTTTTGTAGGTGCAATAGCAATCTATTGCCTACATAAGATTACATTTTCAAAATGCAGTCTTTTTAATGTATGCACCATTGTTCTGGCAATTTGAATTGCGTATAAAAATTAGTATGAAATTTTGCATTGTAAATTGGCTTTTAATGTGCAAATTGTAGTGCATGCATGGAAGTTTTGAGTCCAAACATTGGGAAAACAGACATAAATGCATTTTTTTAAAATGAACTGATAAGGAGTTATGTGGAATATGCAAAAATATGTAAGAAAAGGAGGAAGGGTAGATAAAATGTCATCCTTGACATTTTTGTCACTGTTCATTTCCATTTTTCAAAAATGAAATAAATTTCAATAAAATGCCAGATCAGCTTTTCTTTTCCTTACTTTGAAGCAGCATTTTTAATAGTTAAGGTTAGACGTTTACTAACTAGGGCAGAATTGGTCTTCTGTAGTCCTAGCTTTAAACTGTTACTTTCAATGAAAGTTTTCCAGAGTAAAGTCTTTGAGATTTGGTTCTCCCAATACATGGCGTAGCGTTCATGGAAAAATTCCTTCTGCTTGAAATGGGCTTTGCTTCTCAAAACAAAGAAGCAACGGGACGGTTTAGCTTTATTCTCTGCTTACTGCAGTCCGTAGGAAATCTTCCACAGAACAGCATCAACCTCACAGAGAACACTATAACCAGTAATAAGCATTTTTTTCAGCAAATTTTGATTGCAAATATTTCTTTCCATCAAACACACAGTCACCAATCAATCTAAATGCAGTAGAGCTCTTTGGAGTTGCAAAAAGACTGAAGTGGGCTTTGAATTACTTCCAAAGGGCCTTCAGGCCTATCTCTACAGTTAAACTCATCTTTGGAGCTCTGCAAATGCATTGCATTAATTTTTTATTAAAGTTCTCTTGGCTTGTTGAGCATACAATACAAAAAATGAAAAGATGTTTTAATGATATAACTACAGATGTCTGAATGATAATAAATTAATAAACTTTTTGTTTACTTTTGCAATTGATAGAGGCTGGGGAAATGAAGCCTTCCAGGTGCTGTTCTAAAACAGAAAGGCCTTATGAGGAGGAAGTCCATATGAGTAGATTGATATATATATGAACTATACAAAATAATACAAAGCAGTAAATACAAAAGTGTTCAGATTGATATGTTGGACAAAAATCAACAAACCTCTGTATCTGACGTGGTGTTTCACAGAATTATTACAGATGTTAGAGGTCAAACAGGCAAGGATCACCCAGTGTTTATAGTATACTTATGTTTTCAAGTTTTTTAAAAGCTTTGGTCCCTCACCAAAGTCTTTGAAAGAAATGGAGGTATCTTATAATAAAAAAGAAAGTTCTCTTCAGGGTTCTTGGCTTCACAATGAAGGATGTTATGAGCAGTCTTTGAAAGTATCTGTACTGAGATGGATACTATTCAATAAACTAGCCATAAACAATCTTGGATAGACAGAGAAGATCCCAGGGATAAGTTTGAAAATGGTGAAGAATTATTCAAGATAGTTAAGTCTAAAGCTGAAAATAGCAAATGTTGCCCAGCTTCTGTATGAAGAAAGCCAAAATAGCTTTGGACTCACCAGCTTACAAAAGAAAATTTAAAGAGGGATTTGAGAGAGAACTCTGAACTTGTGAATACAAGGGAGGCTAGTCAGCATTTTCTGTGATAGGAGGAATCAAACAAAATCCTATCAGGCAGCAGATTTAAAATTAACAGAGAGATGTACTTTTTCACATAACATATAATTATGTTGTGGAACTCAATACCACAGAATGTTTCGGACATGAAATATATAGTTTCAGGAACAGGAGCTGATAAATTCACAGATACTGTTTGGTAACTATAGCACAGGATGGTCAATATATAAACTCTAGTTCAGGATCTCCTTCAGCTGCTAAGTGTCAGTGCCTCCAGGGGACCACTCTATGGATGTGTCACCTCTTGCATTCATTCCCTTAGCATCCATTGTTGGCCACTTTAGAGACTGGTTACAGGGGGATGTGATCTGACCTACCATGACCAAAAAAATGTTGGAATACTTTCTTCATTGAAATTTTGGAAAGAAACACAATTAAATAAGTTTGCTGATATTCACTCTTTGACCTCTGTGTACACCAAATACCAGTACAAAAAATTAAGAGGTGTAAAAATAAACAAAATGTTAATGTAAGGGCTTTTCATGAATGTCACTGAGTGGCCGTTAACTGACCATTACTATAGACTGTCCCCCTGTTGAATTTGATGGGAGAGGGAAATGGGGAAGGATTTTAATGTACGTTGCTAGTCAGGTACATTCAACAGACTTTCTACACTCAATTCCTAATCCTTAGAATTTTATCTACTTTCAACTGACATTGTTGGAAAAACTCCTTTTCTGTTGAACTATTTCTCTTGATAGCAAAATTGACCTGAAAATATTCTCTCCACCTGTCTCACAAACAGATGTAGAAAGTAGAATGCAGAAAGTAAGATGTGCTGGATTTTTAAAGCTTGGATCATGAATCTTTCTTATTCAACCTCAGCAGAAATTAAAGCTTTAGTGAGTAGAAATCTACATTTAGTAACCATCCACCATAATCCATGGTGAATTATAAACCCAAAAGATGACAAGAAAATAATAACTTAAAATGTATTACTATAAACATTTCTGAAAGGTAGGTTCTTCTGTGAAAAACAACTGAGATCACTGGGATGTCAACGTGAAGAAGTTTGCATTAAACAAGTGTGTGATGAGCAACATGCACAAAAATGACAACAAAAGGAGTGAGAGGATTAAGTATTGGGGTTTCATAGGACATAATCTACACTCAACTAAATTATGAAGTATTAATATTAAAAAATAATTACCTGACCTTCAGAAAGCTACTTTTAAAACCCAGGGTTTTGAGACAGATAATTCACAGTTTTTCATGCAGAAGCTGAAAGTATTTTAAAATGTTAAAGCTTCTATGTACATTTTTTGCCAAGATGGAGTACGATATTTATGAGATTAGTTTTGTTTCTGCCTTTGCAAATTATTGCTAATGGCAGAATAAAAGTGTACATCAGAATCCCCTAATATTAATGGTCTTAAGCTTATGTTTTCATTTCTTGTGGCCGCACCACAAAGAAGAGATTCAGAATTCGGCAGCTATCGATATACTCTAAATAAACAACTGCCAAAGCCGGTGCCAACTAGACTCCAGCAGCACTACCAGTAATTCCCTGTACCCTTTTTCCTGTGATTGACCCGAATAAGTGTTCATGCTGGCTACCTCCATTCCTCCTCACAGAGTGTGTGGAACAAGAAGTCTAAGCAGGACTTATCTCCTCTGACAGAAAGAGTGTATAGTACAGAAGGCCACAAACATCTGCTCCCACATTGTGCCCTGTCCCCTGGCAGGCTGTTGGCTGCATAGGAACCGCCCGCAGAAATTGGATTGCGGTCGCTGCTGGGGGTGTCTGCAATCAACATGTATTGTCATTTGGGCATTTTTTAGCTTAAAATATGACTCTTCGTAAAATATAAACTAGGCTGTTCACTATTGATGAATTACATTTGCTTGAGCCTTTAGGAGATGAAATGAGAAGAAGCTGTAATAAACTTCTATAAATACCCATGTATAATGTTTCCTTTTAGAAAAGCCAAGCAGTTGAAATCAATGGAGGCTCCAGCTTTTTGGTGATTGACTGCTTCTGCTGAGCTGACTGCTGAAAGCAGAGCATGAGCTGGAAAGCCTGATCATTCCTGAACATGTGGAAAACAAGGGAAAATGCTACAGGTTTATAAGCTGCTTCATAAGCAGCCCTTGGAGCAGCCTTGTGGCAGGAATGGAGCAAATGGAGAAGACATGCTGAGGTAGCAGAATTATGCTCAAGCAGAAAAAGAATTATTTCACATTGTCACTGGATGTCAGAAAGTTTATCTGTGGTCATTCAGCAACAGTCAAAAGCACCAACCTCCCCCCAGTAGAAAGTCACATTAGTAACAGTAAAAAAACATTCCATGTTTTGTTGTGAGACATGTGAAAATCATAATGTGTCTACAAGAACTTTGAAGTGAGACATAATGATAGGGACAGCAAGGATAACAGTCTGGACAAGCTCTGAAGAGGTGAACTGTATAAACAATTCCTAGAAGATATTCTTGAGGAAGGCTTGGTATCTCCGCTGCCAACTTTTCAGTGAGAAATCTTAAAAGATGGAAAAATATAGCTTGTGATTTAATGTAAGCCTGGGGGAGAATTTTGACAAACCAGTCTCACTTACTCCATTTCAGAGTATGAGGTGATGTAAAAGATGTAAAACAAAGGAGAAACAAGAGCACAATATGCTTACCATAATCTAAAAATGATCTATCAGACATAGACAGAAGCAATACTATGCTCCTAAAGAAACAAAAAATCTTCTGGATGGCTGGTAGAAAACCTCATCAATTATTACAGACATCTAAAATAAAAAAGAGAATTGACTGTAGGAAGTGGACTAGTCCTACAAGAAAAGGAAATAGTTCTTCTGAGGAAAATGCATGGATTTGGAGAAAATCCCACAGAACTCATGCTGGTATCGTACTGACCAAAGAATATGCAACAATATAAAAAAACCAAATCCAATACAAGGCAGAAACAGAGATATTATTTTTTCACTGGAAAGAGAATACTAAGAAGAAACTTAAAATAAGCCTGTGCTAATTCGTGAGGCAGCTAGCAGAGCCTGGAAGCATGTGGCAATGGAATTACTTGAACCCAGAGGTGACCTAGACCTGCTCAGAGTTGACTATTGCACCAGTTTTATTGAAGAAATTCAGCTAAGTAATTCATTAGTCAGCAAGAAAATGAATCACAACAGGACAGCATTAGCCAACAACATCTATGATAAAGTCGTTTCAGATAAAAGAACACATTAAATATCTCAGGCATTTCAAATATTTGAAAGGTATGGAGGTTCCATAGACATGCTTGCAGCCTGTATTATTCAGAGGTCAATGGACTTTGAAAACTATGGTGAAACAGCAAAGCAAACACTAAGGCAAATGAAGATGATTAAGACCCTATCTTGGTTTACTTCACTACAAAGCCACACCTCTGCATTGGAGAGCCTCATTCATATGTATAATACGGACCAGGAAGATTGGTTTGGCAAAAACGCAGACATTTGAGGGTGTTCTTATGAACTCAACCACCTCTCATTATGAGAGTACAACTTGTGATGACAAAAATGATGAGGGTAAAGAAAAGTAACTGTCTAAGAAACCTTTAGATCCTACCACCAAGCAGAGACAAAGAGGCAGCTCATTTGCAGACAATGAAAACAAGAACCACCAAATGATATAAAACCTGTCTTTCAAGTCAGAGAAGCCACATTCACTCCAGATAAAAGAGGATATTCCAAATAGGACTACCATCCTTCTATTTTCTCATGAATACATCTTCTTTCTCACTTAGAAAACTTGTGTGGCATGATATAGAGGAATTCTGTATTTATCTAAGATTCTGAGGTATGCAGCAGCCCTTTTCCTGGTAAACCTGACAGTTTTGCAATGACAATAAGCATGCACAGTTGTGAGTGGAGGCTTGACATAGTTTTGGAAACCCTGGACATTCACAGCACATTGGGGATTGTGGCTCCATATGTACAGTAGGTTTCCCCAAAAAGTGCCGCTGTGCATGCACAATATGATGGCACTGCTCAGAAATTCCAGGCTCATTCGGCAGGTCCAACATAGAAGGACCTTTTTTATTGTGCACACTGACTCTACACTGACAGTGCATAACCCCAATTCAAACCTGAAAATAGCAATAGCAATACAGGTAAGATCAGAATTTCATCTAGATCTGCACCTTGTCTCCAACGGTGACCACCAAGTGAGTGTCCCGAGAAGATTATAAGAACTCTCTAGACACCCTTCCCAAAATATTTTTTGAGTATCTAGTGATCAGTTATTCTAGGGCTTCCTAAACTAGATGCTGTAGTTTTGTATAGAATAGCCCCTGGTGTCCTATTCTTCCATGAATTTATCAAATTCTTTTTTGAATTCAGGTAGATTTTTAGCATCCACAATATCCTGTCATAAGTTCTACTGGTTAATTATGTGATGAATGAAAACATAGCTCCTTTTGTTTGCCTGGAGGCTGGCATCTTCTGGTTTCATTTGATATCTTCCAGATTTTGTACTGAAAGAAACAGTTATTTCCTATTCACCTTGTCCAGGCCACTCCTGATTTTATTGATCTCTAGCATATGTCTTCTTAGTGCTTTTCACAACAAAAACCTTCATCTATTTTATTGTTTTTCATCCTGTAACTGCTCCATATCTTTAACCATGCTTGCTGCACTTATCTGTATCTTTTACAGTACTTCTATATCTGTCTTCAGATGGATACGTAACTATAAACACTACTGAAGATGTGGATATGTCATGTACTTATATGACACCAAAAGGATATTTTATGTTCTTGATTCCTTTTATAGTGATTTCTGGCATTGTTTGCCTTCATTTTACATTTCCCTACAGTGAATTTTTGTTGCCTAGTCATTAGGCGGTAGGAGATTCTTCTGTGAATCTGCAATCAGCTATAGTCTATATCACTCCGACTAATTCAGTGTCATCGGCAAACATTTTCATCCCTTTCGACACTGTTTTCTGATCACTTGTGATCTGTGTTGAGCAATGCAGACTTCAGCACAGAGCCATGTGGGACTCCACGTGTGATCTCTTTCCACTGTGAAAGGCAACTATTAGTTCCTCTCCTTTCTTCCTATCTTCTGAACATTTCTCCATGTCTGATTAGCTTCCTGAAGAGCCTCGAGGGAGGCAACTTTGAGTTGTGCCTTCTGGAAATCCAGGCAGATGGTGTCAGACGGATCTGTGTTGCCAACACGTTTTATTGACTCTGTCAGAGGACTTTGGTAGATCAGTGAAGCACGATTTCCCTTTACAAAAGCCATGCTGACTCTTCTTCATTGTACCATATTTATCCCGATGTCTACTAATTCTGTTGTTTATTACCATTTCTTCTGGTTTAACCAGTACAGGTTATTAATTCAGAGTAGTGAGGATCTGCCCTGGACTCCTGCTTAAAAACTGGTATCAGGGTAATAAGTACTAAGTTTAGCAATGGCTTCTCTGAACTGTCTTTTATGGGAGGTGTGTTAAATGGATGCAGTGAGGCAGCTGGAGCTCTGCCCCTTTAAAGTAGGCGCAGGAGACAGCTCCAAGACACTGTGTCCACGCCACGGCGTGGGTTGAGCAGTGCTGCTGGAATCACTGGGTTTGAGAGGCCTCTTAATAAAAATCCTGCTGAGTGTTTGCTCTCCTGTGTGGATCTCCATTTCTGCGAGCAAGATAGAAGACGACCATTCATGTTTCATTTTGAATGAAACAAGGCTAAAAAAAAAAGCTCAGGCAGCATCTAGGTTTGAGCTTAACCATAGATCAGGCTTTTCAGGATTGGCGAATTTTGCTTAGCGTATTAAAAGAGTGTTTATTTGGTTTTACTAGTTTCACAATACTGTGACTGTTGACTTCACTGGATTTTTGTAATGGAAGTAAAGGCTAAAATGAAAAGCAGATTTAAACCTTGAGTACAGCTAACTTCGTGAGCCTTAGGAGTGGTGTGTGGTCCTGAGAATAGTTTGGTTTTCTCTATTTTTATATTTAGTATTCAAAGCATTCAGCCACGATATTACCTACTCGTTGACTTTGCCAGATAGATTATGGAAAAAAGTAAGTGGTTTGTTATATGACAGGCTCTTGGGTTCTTGGCTGTTTGGGAGAAAAATAATGTAATCCAAAGAGTTTCTAATGGATTCTGCAGGTATTTCCAATAAGACAGCCTGTGTGTATATATAGCAGATTTGATCTATTAAAAGTTTGTCAATTATGTATCTTATTCTGGTAGACTTCCTGGCCACTTCTTCAGTGGATATATCCTTCCAGCACAGTGACACCATAGTCATTTGTAAAAAATATCAACAGTCCAGGCACTGTGTCTATCACAGGGCATGTGCTGTAACTTCAAAAAACATTAATGGAACAGATTTGCCTCTTATTTTTTTGCACATTGCTTGTGATTATTGCTATCATAAATTAGAAGTAGTCACGTGTGTTCTCCATCATGCACACTTTCAATTTGGCTTTGTTGTTTCCTTGACATCTGACAAGATGCTGTCTGTAATGAAAGGCACAATTTTATCATTGCTGCTCTGACCACATGCTTATGTTGTCTTTCTCTTTCTTGATATTAATAATTTCCATCCAGTTACATTCTTTGACACATAGTGCTTTGAAAATGCTTAGTATGTGCTGTAATACTCAGTGATGATTTACATCTTGCTTATTTAGTGTGTGAAATTACATCAATAGAGGAGGGAAAGCCATTCTCAATTTGTAAACATAAAGTCCCCAGACAGTATAACCATCCAGATGGCAGTGAGTGTAAATTTTGCATTTTGATTGAGATGGTTAATATTGATGTGAAAACAACAAAAAAACCCTCATGTTGGCAGAAAATTGCCTACAGACTATGCATCTAGCAATGTAACAGGTACATCATTTATTCCAAGTACAGAAAACGTTGCACTTACTTAGAAAACATCACCAAGCATAATGATTTCTGACTCTAATCAAGTACATTTTTCTTTTGTGATTGAGGAAATTGAGGTGTTCCCTATTTGCAGAAAATATAAATTAGTACAACAACCAGTAAGGAAAAAGCAGTGAATTGTTTTAAAGTTAAATAATTTAACCAGAAAACGTATATATAATCAATAATGCAACCAAGTTAGGTTAATGCTGAAGTCTTAGCACTTTCAAGAGTGCATGCTCAAAAAAGATAGCCAAATGCATGTGCAAAACAGTTTTATGACTGATTTACTTAAGCAATTACTGTATTTTTGTACATAAGAGCTAAATAAAAGGAGGAAGAGAGATAATTTTAAAAGACCCTCACGTTACTTTTCTTCAATGAATGATGCTGAAATGTAACAGCTGCATTGTATTCTACCCTCATTCTTTATGCAAATTTGTTTTTATCACAACTGAATCATTTTTTTCTTCCTCTTTCTATTTTAGTTCATAAATTTATAGATTTTACCATCTACTTTAGTTTGCTATTAAACTAAGAAGCCCAAAGCCTATACTATGAAAATGGAACAGTATTTAACTACTGAACATTGCATGCTAATATTTTTGATTCTCTGGATTCTTTCGTTCCATCAAACTTAATTCAACAAGTGTCAATATAGGTGCCAGCAGACAGAAATCAACTTTTTTAAAAAAACATTCCATCATAATAGTCCAGTAGAGAAGCCAAAACTGTATGCCAACATTTTGTAAAGTGATCACATAATGTTAGTATCTAGCTTCAATGCTGATATTTTTTTCTTTACAAAACAAAAACAAAGAAAAGGAGGTAAATCTAACCTTAATAAACAGTCAGGCAATGCTTATCAATGCCTAGTTACGGTAAGGAGATGGGGATTAGTTCAGGAATTGTAAGGTAAGTATGAAACTGTCTAAAGCAAAGAGTGAGCTGTCCCTGCAAGATGATCTTCTGGGTCGCTACTTGCAAGTGGAATTTCTCAGAATTCAGTGTTTGGCACAGTATTATTCAATGGTTCTATTCATTGCCTTTTAATGATAAAAAATAAGAATATACTAATGAAATTTTTGGTGGCAGAAGGCTAAAGCATGTCAAGAAGGAAGAAAGGCAATCCTTGAGGACATGAGGACTAGGAACAGGGTGGAAGTTAGAGTGAACTCCATTGCACTGGAGGGCAGTTCCTCTACAGGCCTTTGTCACAGAGTCTGCGTTTTCATCTTATAATCATCTCATCATATTCTAGATGGTGTAAAAATCCTTCCCCTTCAGAGCCTGCACATGAATGAGAACATGCACCACCTCTATTATATCATTATTCCTCTTTCTCATGGCAGCCATCTAAATTCTGCCCCTGCCATTTAGGACGTCCTTCGTGAGTCTCTGGGGAGCCAGGCCCCACTGATCCCTCAAGGCAACTTCAGAACTGCGACTCCTGAACCAAGATGTTCGGCTCGTGACCAAGTCTGATTGGGCATTCCTCCTTCCACAGCCTCCAGGTTTCTAAGAGGTTCTACACTCAGGGCACCTTATTTATTTACTTATCCAGTATTTCCAGTGGACCTGAGGAGCCAAGACTGAATCACATGAACCATTTTCTGAAGAAAGAGCCCTCCTTCAATGCTGGATCAATTGACTTACTTGCTTTCTAGGTCTTATGTCCATGTCACAAAGCCCATGGCAATGCCACCACCTTGATTAGCCATTAGAGGAGCATGCCATGAATGTCTATGGATTATTGTTATCTGCATTGTATTCCTAGTGCAATATATGGTTTACGGTGGGAATAATGATGGTTACCCATCAGGGTACCTTTGGCCATTCCTCGCTGCTGTTCTCAGGCAGCAAGCATAGATCCGGTGAGTGACATGCTGGTCTGCTCTTGCTTACCACTAAGCAGCAAGATTCTAACCAAAAGCTTCCTCCTGTGTTTGCTTCTTTTTCCTCAGAATTGCATCTACTCATTTTGTCTTTTACCTATCATCCCTGGCAAGCAGACCCAGACATTAGGGAAGTTTTTCAATAATCTGGAACTTGGCACGTATCTGATCTTCCTTATCCAAGAAAGATTGATTCAGCTTAAAGAATTAATTCAATTCTCCAGCCAAGGAGAAGGCCTGTTAGAAATTATTGGAGGTTTATGGTATAAGAGCAAAGCAAAAGTGTAGCTTGTCTAATATAGTAAGACATAGAAGATTGCGATGAAGAGATATTTTGCAGAGAAAAAAATGTCCTTGAAAAATTGAAGTTGGAAATAAGAAAAACCTCCCAACATCATAGCAGCAAGGTTTTGGAACAATCTTCTCATGTGGCCAGCAGAGGCAAAAAATGTGATTTATTTTGGGATGAAGCTTGACAGTTTTATTAATCAGATTATATCCGGATTTACATGTAATGGCAGGAGCTCGGACTTGGTGACTTTTGCTACTCCCTTCCAGTTCTTATCCTATGTTCATCTATTCCTAAAGTTAGGGGACAGTTGTGCCCACAGATTTCAGCTATACGTGAGGCTATTATGCCTTTTTTGCTCCGTCACTAATAGTTCATTGTGCTCCAAACCCATAGTATGGCATCTGGCATATCTGATAGAGATGATAGTGAAGTAAAAAAGGCTAAATGAATTGCCACATTTTTTCTACGTTTTCATTAAGAACATGATATGCATCAAATCATAATATTTAGAACAGTACTGCAAATAGCTTTCTGAAGAAGGGAAACTTCACTAATGGTTTGTGTATAAAATGTATTTCTCAAGTCACCTAAATAATTCTGAAGGATTCCTCCTTTTCTGAAAGACTTTCCTTCTGAGATAGATGTGGTCAGCAGTCAGAGAATTCATAAGGAACCGAGGACTGCAGGGGATCTCCCAGGTGAACTCCACACGATGGTCTTGAAGGCAATAGCATTAGATAATTCTCTTACAGAAAAAGCCCATCCTCATCACACTGCAAAGGCTGCTTGAGAACTCCTTACTCTTCTCAGAGTAAGATGCCTAATCATTTCTGGATTTCACCGTCTGTATTTATTTATTCTCATGACAATGTTGTCTTTTAGCTTAAGGATTTTAATCCCTTGATATATTTATAGAGCAGTCATGTCCCTTTTCAACCTTCATCTTCAAGTCCTTATTATTCTCTGGAAAGTGAGACTTTCCACTCTCCTTTTCACATTAGTAGCCCCTCTAGATATGACTGCAATCTCATTACAGATGTATTGATAAAGCCACACTAAAGCTCATTTTATTTGAATTTTTTCTGCCAGGTCTTGAAAAATTCAAGTTGAAAAATTAGTTTACAGAGAGAATTGGCTTTCCTACCTCTATTCAACCTGTTTATTTTTAGCTGAGTATTACTGAATATGGAAGCAGTCCAGTTTACATCCTGGTTTGATTTCCTGTTTACATGAGCCAGTCTGGTGTCACCACCGTATTTCTGGACCACTCTGGAAGCCTGTGTGCAGCCTTCCTTCCACCTCCGAGGAGAGCTGCCCTACACAATAGAACTATTCTTGTGCTCTCTGATAATGAAATACGAATATTGTTGAACACAGTATATGTTGGGTTTATGTCATGGTTAAATGTGTACAAAGTGTTATATGCCAGATGTAACAGCAAACCGCTCACTGAAATGTGGGAGAAAACTCACATCGGAAAATAAAGTCAGAACTGGACCCATATTTGTTTGAAGTTAATATAAAAACAGACCTGGTCACATGTGGGTGGCTCCCTATAGTACAATTTTCATGGGCTTGAGGGGGAGGGGTATCTTTAGTTGCCCCCCCCCTCCCCCCACCGTCTGGTTTTGTTTCCCAAACTATAAAGCTCGCTCTTTCCCTTAAGAGACTATTAAAAATATTTTTTTTTTAATCTACCAAATAGTCGAGAATCTGAACTGGCCATTATGACTAGTAACGGTCATAACAGCAGGCATTTCGCAGGAGGAACTCTTCGGGAGTGCAGTTTCACCAGCATTTCTAATGCATTGGTAGAGGCAGTCTCAGTCCTTGTTATTATTATTTTAATAGGATTTTCAGAATAAAATGGAATAGTATGTGCGTCCAGAGAATGCTAATGCTAGGTAAAAGAGCAGTGTTTAATCATTTTGGCTCAGATTTTAGCTAATCATTTCTAGTTTTATTTTCAGTAAAGATGGGTTGTAGAGAAGTGGAAATATTTTAATTTGTATTGATTAATATAAAACTAGAGACAAACATTAGCCTGAGATTTGTTTAAGGATAATACAAATATTGCTACACTAATGGACAAGAACCTTGAAATAGAACTGATAACAAACAGATTAATTCTTTTGCTCTTGAGGCTGATACACAAAACCCAAGCATGATAAATGATGTGAAGCTCATTCAGTTTTTACACTTCTTTTGGATTCATTGATGCAAGATTTTGCTACTAAGATTTTTTTTTTTAAGGGATACTGCAAACAATTTTTGTTCAATTACCTGTTTTCAAAATCAAATTTTGAATGAGTGTCTCCTACTAGAAAATCCAGATTCTTCCCTTGTGTCTTTTAAACATGCTGATTTTTTTAATGATGCTTTTTCTGATACTTGCAGGCAAAGATTTGAGAGCACAAATATCTAACACGCCCTGTGCACAGTCCTTCTGCTGCTGATATTTCCATTTCAGATGTGCTGCGGCCATGCCTGGGGAATACCCTTGACAAAAGCTTTGTCACGGGGAGGCAAATGAGGTTTCCCGAGAGCAGCCCACCGTAGTGCTGCAGCTGGCTGCTGCAAACCAGACCTGTGTCATGTTGTATCAAATGTAAGGTGTAGTCACAAGATAGAAATATTCCCCCTTTAGAAATCATATGTCCAATTTTAATAAGGTCAAAAGTTACAGATGGAAAATGGCTGCTGATTTTCCTGACCTTACGTCCAGTGGTGCGAAGTTGGTATCCCACTGAAATCCACATTCCTACATTCAAGTGACACATATGAATAACAATCATCAGGCCTCTCAGTGATTTACAGTGAACTATCGAAAAGTAGCTATCGAAAGGGCACACAGCAATTTATTTGGGGCCCACATGCTATTTTTTTAATACTGTTAAAATCTTGCAGAAAAATATTAACTGTATTCTGAAAAAAAACCCCTTTTTTTATTCACAAAAATTAAACAAAATACCTCAGTCAAAAGAGTGTATCTTTAATTATATGAATATTTTTAAAAGTTAAGCAGAAAATTTTTAAGTCTGGACAGTATTTCACAGCTGTTTTCTTTTTAGAACTGGTCATGGTGGAAGATTATGTTGATGATCATAATGCACACAATTATTTTTGTTTCAGTTGCATGTTAGCAATACCTAAAAACCACAGTAAGTACAGCAGCAAGAACAAAGTTTCTTCTATGTATGGAAACTGTGTGCGTATGGGTGTGTGTGTGTATGTTACAGTTAGGGAGGAATCCAAATTATGCACTGATTATGAAACTCAGTAATTATGATCTAAAATACTGTATAAGAAATGCCACATTTGAAGTGTTTTAGCAATATTGTGCAATGAATCCAGAAGAGCTAAAGTAAAGATGGTAAGTAAATAAAATCTAAGCAAGCCAGGTAAAATTAAAATGTAGTAGTAGTAGTAGTATTTTCAGTGGTAACTATAGAAGAGGAGTTTGTCATTGCCTAACTGAGAGTAATATCAAGGTAAATGTCAAGAAATCCAGCAGTCACATGGCACTTAATTAGTATGAATGGAACATATTATACAGACACTGATCAGATCTTTATGACTCATTTAAAATGAGATTAGTTTCGGGTTTTAATCAGAAATTCAATTTATTTGTTGTATACAAAGGATACAATGCGTCTTCCTCAGATTTATTGTCCACAACGTCCTTTGTGTTCAAATTGAGTATTTTGAGAATCCATGAGGATTCCCGATTGTTATTTTGTAATTTATAATCTAAGTGGTCAAATGGTAACTGAGGATCTGCCAGAAAACCCAGTATGATTATTTTTATCCTCTTCAGAAACAGAAGTGACTAAATACCAAAATGTTTTGAGGGTCAGAGTATACAAAAAGTACTCGGTCCTGATATTCCCGAATATTTCATTTAACTATTTTCAACCAGCATGAAACATTTTGACATTTGTGGAAAGACACATTGCATTTCAGTTTGTCAGATCAAAGACAAATGTTTCATTTGGACTTAGTTTTTATGTGTACCCTTGGAGCTGTTCAACAGCTTCCTGGCATTTATACTCCACGCTCCAGTTCTTTCATGTGCTGGGTCCCTATCCCAAGTTGTACTGTCTTCAATGGTAAAGACATTTCTGCATCTGTAAGTAAAACAGTGCATTGTTTTTGTCAGAAAGCAGAAAAACTTTGGCAAAATTGTTTCCTGTGGAAAATTTAACTTTTACGGAAACAACATTTTCCACTGAAGCACCAGATTTTTAGAAAACTTCCAACCAACTGCACTTAAAATATATTTCAGGAGTGTTGTTTTAAAATCTGTGAATGCTAACATCTATTTTTTATCCTAAATGATCTAGATTACAAAAACTTTTCAGACTCTCAGTATAGATAAAATTAATTGGGGTTTCATGTACAGGGTATATTGATCATAATTTAATTATAATTACAGTAATATGTGAAAAATTACACACCACTGTAATGAATATGTTACTCCAAATAGGTAGTTAAAATCTAAGGGTTTGTAGATTATTGCAAAGGGGAGGAGAAATTGGTAACAAAGTGAGCTATCATTGTAATGTAGTCACACTGAATTACAAGGAATGCACAGTCTTGTTTTGCTGGACAAAGGAGGAATCAAGTCATAGGAGACCATGCACTTAGAGCTGTAGGGCTCTTTCAGCCTTCCCTTCCACCCCAGATCTTCGATTTCTTTCTAGAACACAGTTTTGGGTAAATATGCACTGGGTTTTGAACATGGCTCCAAGCCACACAGACATTGCAGCCAAACAGCTTTGAGGTTAGCCTGTGCTCCATCTCAGTTTTCAGGGAAACCTCTGAAGCTTCGTAAACTAGGACATTTGGTATTCCCACCCATTGACTGGGCATAAACATGGTATACATGCCAGGAAACACATTTACCAGTTAACACATGCTTACATTCTAGGAACATGAAAAGCCACCTTTGAACAGAAAAAACTGGCTGTCTTCCTTCCCTGCAGCAGCTGGACAGCAAGGCAAAATGAGATCAATAGCAGAGAAGCTGCAGGTGATCTACTTGCTTTTCGCCAAGGACCATACTTGTATGGATTGTTAAGACACAAACACAATTTTCTTCTACAGATTTTGGTTGCAACTTCCTGTTCTATCTATAGGGTGAGTAATTCACCCTGCGTCTCTCTTTTTCCGCCTCTCTCCTACAGCTACACAAATACACACTCATGCACACATGCTAGATTGGTCAGATGTCTGGGTTTAACCCAGACAGTTTGAGTTTCAGATCCAAAGTCTCAGCTAAAGCACTGCTTTTGCTGCTGAAAGTTTAGGTTTCTGTGTTCATAGCACAGAGATTAGACAGCCTCATGCAACATTTGCAGGGCTGAGGGACATAAAACTGGTGCTCAGGACTGTCTGGCAGCTCTTACAGGTATGCATGCATATGCAAACAATGCTAAGCAAAGTTCTCCACCCAGCTATTTCTAATTTCTTTGTTTCGTATATGCCTTTGTTTTGGCTAGCAACACATGCCTAGTTTGGGGGGCTTTCTTTTTTCTGAGATTGTATATCCTTCTTACTAGTTAACCCAAACGAAAGGTTACTGTTATACTTGCTAGTCTACAACAGTTTATTACAATGCAGCAATAGATTATGAACTAGGCCAGACTGATAACTGGGTCCTTTCAATGTGATGCAATAATGGCATGAGATTCAAATGCAATAAATCATCATCTTTCCTTGTCTCCTAATCAAGTCCTCTGTAACTCTATTGTGTGAATAAATGAGCAGAGTGAAGAAGACCATACCACATCCAAGACTTCATCAATTGGTTGCTTAGTCCCAAGTATCACTTTTCTGAAGTTACGTGCCATCTGGCACTGGGAGCAGGTTTGCTGGGGCAACTGCTGAGCAAACTAAGCAACCTTCCTGAAGCAGTTGGAAATCAAGCAAGGTGGCATGAAAAGATTATACGACGATTCAAGTCACAGCTACCCTTGGTGACCTATCTATCTATCTTGTTTCTGTATTTCCCTTTAACACCGCTTTTTGGTAGGGGAGAAAGAGTAGGCTTGGAGAAGGAAAAGGTGAAGGAAGAGTGGGATTAAAGCAAGAAAAGCAGGCATCTTTGTGGCTTTTCAGGGCTGACTGATTAGCTTACTTAGGGAGGCTGGTGCTAAGGACATGGAGGGGAGAGTGAGCTCTGACAGCTGACGTGCTCGTGAGAGGTGCTCAGGCTTCAATATTCGCGTGCAGTGGGAGTTTTTCAAGCCTCACTGCCTCAAGCACAGAAGAACCGATGCCCTTTCCCAGTTCCTTGATGTGTTCTTATATCTGCTGTTAGGCTCAATAAACATCAACTGCTAAAAAAAGAACCCTTTTATAAGAGGGTGAAGTCTACAGCAAATTATGCGAGAATGCTAATCCTCTCAATTTTCCAGCCTGCCCCTCTGCCAGAGACAACAGCTTCTGTAGCAGTTGCAGGACAAGGAAACGCGTGTCCATTCACCAGCAGCTACAGTTCAGGCTCCTATGTCATAGCTCAAAACTAGGATGATGATGAGGTGATGGGCATTGAATTGGGCTGAGGGTGTAACAAGCCATTTTGCTTATTCTGGTATAGAGGTGGTAATCTTTGGCAGTCATCTAAAACAGTAATATCTTACACCACCACAGGAAGACCAAGCTTTTATGTAGGTTTGTTTTGGTAGCAAAGCCGGCTTAATTGAATCAACTGAGAAGAAAAACCAGTTTTTCTATGGGCTTATTGCAGCTGAATCAGTTCCCTGAGCTGGTTCGATGTATTCTCCAAGAAGCAGTCATGCTGGTGTGACTGCAAGCACAACATACTACAGTGGGTGAAAATCAGCAGTAAAAAATGGGCATTTTGGTAGGAGTGCCTTAACCGGGTTATGCTTCTCAGCATGGACCTTTATCATTAGTCTGTGTGACAAAGTTTTATCGGATCAACTCCATCAATAAAAGCTGTGTAGTTCTTTACCAATAAAATTATACTTTAAAAGACTTTACTTAGTATATTTATTATGCTATAAGGCACACACACACCTCTAAAATTATGTTGCTTTGCTGAAGCTGAAGTCATAAATGTAATCGGGACACCAAACACGAAGATGTCTTAATGTTTAACTTTTTCACGTAAAAGAAAGGCAGAAATAGCACTCTGTTTATCTTGCTGGCTCATCATGTTTTGACATTGCCAAAACATCCAGCACCAGGTAAGAAAGAAATTTTAAAGTATTTTCTAGTAGGAAGGGCGGAGGTGCTTGCAGACACCCCCGCGGCGGTACCGAGGGGTGGGGGGACCCTCCTCCCGTCAGGACGCGTGGAACCAGCCCTGCACCGGACTCCCTGCGGTGCCGCCTTCTGGCACCGAAAACCAACCCACAGCCCCTTACCAATACCGACGGGCAGCGCTTCCGCCTCTCATCTTCACGTGCGGACATTTTTATTAAGTATGTATGTGTATATACATATGTACACGCGGAGCGCAGTCAAGAGTCTGCGCCCGGCCTGTCACCTGCCCCGGCCCGCCCGCCGGCCCGCCCCGGCCCGCCATCTTCCCACCCGCCCGGCGTTTACCACAGCGGCGCCGCCCGCGGCCTTGCCCCGCGGGGAGCCGTCCGCCCCGCCTCGGTGGCAGCCACCGCAAGGACCCCCCGGGCACTTTCCACGACTTCGGGCTTCCCGCCCGAGCAGCGAACCCTTTTCCTCCGGGCGTTTCAGTGGGACGCTTCGTGAGGAGGCGACAACCCCCAGCGCCGCAGCGCTCCCCCGCCGCGAGGCACGCAGCGCTGGCGCGACTACAGGTCCCGGCATGCCGCAGCACCGGCCGCTGCCTCCCGGTCCCGGAGCTGGAGGCACCCACCGCCGCCCTATTGTACTCCAGCCAGAGGAAACCGCACTTCGCTCCGCTCAGCCTCCCCTCCCCCCCGCCTTCCAAGTGGTCCCTTCCAGAGCTCCATTCGGCGGCCTTCGGAAGGTCCCATCCGTGGGAAACGGGAGGGGCTCGCAGAGCGGGGCGAGGCGAAGAGCGCAACGAAGTGCTCCCTCGAGGCTGAGCTAGCCGATGATTAGCGTGCGCGGTGGCCAGTAGGACAAGGCGGCCGTCAGAGGAGTCAATGGGCGCGAAGCGGGGGCGGGTCGGTTCCCGAGGAGGGGCGGGCGTAGGAAACGCCGGAGGAGCGGGAGCCGCGCCTGCGCGGGGGGGAGGAGGTGGGGACTTCGTCGTGTCCNGGGGCTGAGGTGCCGGGCTGCCCTCGCAGCCCCTTCCCCATCCCCCTGCGAGCAAGGGAGCGTCGGGGGAAGCATCGCTTCCCTGTGAGTGACCTGCTATTGTGTAGCCCCGAAGCTCGGCCGGCTCCCCGTGCCCCCCACCACTTTTTGAGCTCGGCGAGTTGGAGGGTAGGTGGCCGCCTTAATTTACTCTTCTTCCTGCCCCCAAGCCCCAGGGAAGGTTTGTCACCGCAGCCTCCTGTCCCGGCCCTTCTGTCCTCCCGAGGAGATGGTAGGTGATCGGCTGTTGCAAAATTAAACGGGAGCCTTCCCCCCCCCCCCCCTTCCTTTCCTGAGCAGATAAAGGGGACAGAGGCGGCTCGGGGAGGGCTGTTGGCGCTTCCTCTCCCTTACAGCCCCTTTTCTCGCGGGGTTGCCATGTANGGGCGTAGAAAACGCGGGGGGGGCGGGGGCCGCGCCGGGGGGGGGGGGGGGGGGGGGGGACTTCGTCGTGTCCCTGTGTCGGCGGCGGCGTCCAGGGAGGGTCGGGTGGAGGGAGGGGAGGATGGAGCGGGCGGCCGAGCGGCCGTGAGCGGGGTGGGGAGCCGCGCCGCGCCAGCAGGCCGCGGGGGCAGGCCCCGGGGGTGGGAGAGGTGAGACGAGGCAGGGAAGGCAGCCAGGTGACGGGCTCGTGCGGCGGAGGGGGCTCGAGGCGGAGAGCGAGCGGGCGGCCGGCCGGGGCTGGGGCTCCCGCTCCGCAGGGCGGCCGGCGGGGCAGGATGAGCCAGGAGGAGATCCTGAGGAAATTCATTAAGCGAGTCCAGGCCATGAAGGACACGGACCACAATGGGGAGGACAACTTCGCCAGCGACTTCATGGTGAGGGGCGGCGGCGCGGCGGGGGNTTGAGCTCGGCGAGTTGGAGGGTAGGTGGCCGCCTTAATTTACTCTTCTTCCTGCCCCCAAGCCCCAGGGAAGGTTTGTCACCGCAGCCTCCTGTCCCGGCCCTTCTGTCCTCCCGAGGAGATGGTAGGTGATCGGCTGTTGCAAAATTAAACGGGAGCCTTCCCCCCCTCCCCCCTTCCTTTCCTGAGCAGATAAAGGGGACAGAGGCGGCTCGGGGAGGGCTGTTGGCGCTTCCTCTCCCTTACAGCCCCTTTTCTCGCGGGGTTGCCATGTATAATGTCATCTGGGGATAATCGGGCACTCCTTCCCTCCTTTCCCCCTTTATCTGCCCCTGTAGCCGCCTGCTTGAGATTTCTCTTCTTTCCAAGGAGACATGTTAAATGCATTGAATAGTCCTTGGAGGAATATTCATTTTCCCTTCCCTAACATCTCCCTTCGCTCCCCATCCCCCATCGCAGCCGTGCCTGTATCCCTCGTCCTTTCTTCCTTCCAGATCAGTTCACCGTCAGCCTTTGGTTAACGTGTGTGCTCGGGGGAAGAATTTATTGGAGAATTAGCTCTTTTCCTGGTTTATTTTCGCTGTTTAATCGGGCTGTTAAAATGTTTGAGGGGTTTTATCTTTTGAATAGACAGTCTGAGTCGTGAACAATAATTGGGATTGGGCAGATGTCGCTGGCACTTTTCAATATTGTTTAAACATTTAATACAGTTTGACCACAGAAGAGCTGAAGATGAGCGGGTTAGCGACCTTTGTATACGCATATCTTTGTAGCTTGTTTTATTATCCGGTGCTATTTGGGATTAAAACCACATTGTTAGCCCTTTAAGCTGTCAGTCTTTGCTAGTGGTCTGGGAACAAAAAAAAAATCTCAATGTAAGTGTCGCATCAGGGATTGTCTGAAATGTGGGGAGGAGGCCGCGGATGTTGCGCAAGGCTGAGGGGCGTTGGGAGCGCTGGCAGGTCCAGGGGTGGAAGAGGAAGTGCAGTGGACTTTGGGAAGTAACGAGTTCATCCAGGGTGGGGTGGGAACCCGTGGGAAATCGGCCATGCTCTTTGGGCAGGATTTTGCAAATACTGAAAGTACGCTGCCGAAACATCTGAGCGTGTGGGAAAGGAAGAGAGAAATATGTAAAATGAAGAATGGCGTTGGAGCGATAGGACACTTCTAAATCTGTTTCGCTGAATAGAGCATCTTCGCATGAGAATTTAAATACGACAGAACTGTTTCATTAAGTTTTAGTAATATAATTGCTATTAAACAGAAGTTGACATCTTGCCTTGTACTGATGAGTCCGTCGTGTTCACGTAAACTACATGTACTTTACAGAAAGGGTGGCATAGACTAGTGGAAAATGTGGGATTTTTTTAATAGCCTTTATGTTAAATACTTTGTACTTGATCTCCTAGCCAAGTTCTACCATTTCATATCTGTTAAATAGCCTAATGTTTTAGATTTGTTACAGTCAAATGGTATACAATAGTTTTGTCATCCTTTCTTCTAAGTAGTAACACCTCTGTATGGAAAAATAGCTTTTGTTTCAATTTCTCTATTTGACAGCATGTTGTTTCTATAGCTTTCAACTGTATAGTCATTAAGCTTTCCTGTCGCTTTCATAGAGCAGCAAGGAAAGAGAATGCTGCTAAAAAATGGGAAAATAGGATTGTAGGAACTAATTGGCAAAGTATTTCAGGAGAAAGATGTACTACCTGAAACAGTTCGTTAAATGCTTAAACTGCATTCAGAATTTCTTTTGTCCTCTTAACACTTTCTATTTCAAACTTCCATATTTGATTTTTGCATAATGAATTATAGGAAAACCAGGAAACTAGGATGCTAATATTTAGCCTTAATATTCACCTTAGACTCAATATTCACTTCCATGTACTGAAGCAGATGTAGATTAGTGTGGCGACAAGAATCATAATTAGTGATTTATTTATTTTTCACTATGAACATGTTGGGGTATTTTGTTGTATTTTTGGTTGTGTTTTTTGGTGTTTTGTTTTTTTTTAAGAGCCATGCTTAGATGTTCTTCAAAAATGATTGAAAATGGAGAAGAAAAGAGAGGTTAAGCAGGTAAAAAGCTTCAGTATTCTGTTTTCTTTAAGATGTAGTAGAGAATTTTCGGGGCGGGGGGGAAGTTGTATTTTCTCATTTAAGTGCAGGATGTACTTACTCTTGCTGCTAAGCAGTGGCAAATTTGTGGAATTGGAATTGCTGTTACTCATCGCTTCATTTCCAAGTCAAAATGGAATCTAAAAATAGGAATGGAATAGTGGGTGAATGCAATTGAAAACAATTCTTCATTTTCACATCTTTATTGCCTTTGAGTGTGTTGGGTAATAGGCTTACAGAATTATATTTAGGCCTGAGTGAATGAACTAAAAGTACTTCATAGACAGGGAGTGCTGGAAGAGAGGGTAGAGAAGCTAGAGTTATGTGCAGGTAGATTGATTAGTCTGGCTGAATGTTATTGGAAGGCCATAGCGTGGATGACTAAGACGGCTATTTAATAATGGTATTGACATGCTTGAAAACATGTTCCACTTGGAAGGTACAAGGTTGATTTTTGTTCCACTCCCCCTCCAGCTTACAAGATAAATTGTATAATCTGGGCACCAATAGCAAGTTTGTTACTGGAAATTGAATATATTTAATTTTAATTAGTTTGCATTAGAAAGTAAGCAGGACTTACTAGTGGATTACTTCAGTACTGTGGTTGTGCACAATTAGGTTTAAATGAAGGGGATAGTTTGAAAACAGTATAGGCTTACCTGTATGTTTTGTCAATAAACATGTATCTGTAGATATAGGGGCAAGTGGGCTTTTTCCTAAAATAACCTAAGTTAGGATTTTACTAGTGTGGTTACAATACATTCAAGAGTATACTTTTTCCTTGTTTTCTGCTGACATTGCTATTTGGGCAGAAGGAAGTAAGTATAGATTGCTTCCTCTTGGTGTTTCATGTTGTATGAATACAACCAGCATGGTCTAGATTTTGATTTTCTATAATGAACATGTGTCTTATATCAAACAAGGGTTGGAAGTTAAAGCTCCATACGGAGGCAAAGAAAACAGTTTTTCTAGACTCTAGGTTTTAGAAAGACCTCAATAAATATTTTTTGCTGATTTTTCATTTAATTTATCCACAGCTAACACATTTTTGTTTTCTTATGCAATAGTCTCAACCAAGGATTCCAGTACTCTTGTTTCTACTGTTTGTCTGATTTAGATTGCTATTGTTATAGGAGAACTGAAATATGAATGGTGTAAAGCTTTACCTTAAAAAAATCAGATGTTACGTTTCAAATGTTTTGTGGTATATGGCAATCTTGCTTAATCTTTTGGGTTATATCTCTGGCTAATCTGTTGTCATGGAATGCAGTGGATGGCTGAAAGCATTTGTGGTTTTTGCAATGGGTACTGTGTATGGACCCTCAGCTGTTGTCTGGAGGTAGCGGTGTCAAAATGATCCTGTCTTAGATCATCATAAATAATACTTATTTTTAACAACTTTGCAAGGAGTTACTAGGTACCTACATCTGGTCTCGGATCTTTTTATACCTTTCATTCAAGAGGACACTGATAACTAACTCAGACAACTGAATATTGTGTATGTGTTCTGTTCAATCCATCTAAGCTGAAACTAATAGGTTTGGAGATAGTAGAGAACTCAATGTGCTGTTTTCTGAAGGGGGTTTGAATGGGTCATTGATTTGAAATAGGTAAAAAGGTAGTTTCTATGCTTTTAACCTCTTGATGGTTTTATTTTTGAAATTTTAAGTACTTCTACCTCATTTTTTTGTGAAAATCTTATGTAAATAAAGGGGAGGTGGAATGTGTTTGACTTCTAAGGGTGAAAGCTAAGCTGATCATATGGAGTGCTACGCCAGATGTTACAAAAATTACCTTCCCTGTTTTTTTTTCAGGAAAATGCATCTTTCCTAAAATGCCTAAGACTACTAAAAATGAATTAGCAACCTAGACCTAGATTTAGATCAACCTTGATCTAAATCACTGATCAAGATGACTAAGATACATAGCGAAAGTCCATATACTAATGGCAGTCGTGACACTGATTTTGTTCTAATGCCTGTACATTCTGAAATAGCATTAAAGATACCCAAATAGTACATTCAGTCATAGCCATAGCACTTGGGAAACACTCTTCTTAAAAGCTTGTCTGACACACATGTGCATTTGTGTAAACCTTTCTAATTGAAATACCATTAATGTACCTCTTGAGTATCTGTGAAGATATTTTTCAAATTTATAAGGAAAGCATATAATCTGGAAACTTAGTGAAGAAAGATAAAGATATTATATCCCTCTGCGTTATTATTTTTAAGTTTTTTTTAAAAAAAAAGTATAGACTTTTTTGGAAATTACGTTTTTAGTATTTATTAAAAAAATGGGTCTGTTACTACTCATCTTCCATATTATGTTTTAATTTGAGCGTTAATATATTTTTAAAGTTTTAGTTCCATTAACTGTATTTCAGCAAGATGCTGTTAATTTGATTCGGGGACACACACACCAACAGATTACTTCATTGTGAGCCGTGACAGTCATCCTGGCCATTCATAAAGCTTCATTTACATGGACTACATCTGGGTGGAGCAATGCAACTGAATAGTAATTTCAGTAACCCTTAACTTCAGAGGCTTCTTTAAATGTTATACAAAAAGACAACTTTCTGTGAACAACCATTCAGTTTAAATATTCAGCTTTTTTGTCCCCTTATGAGGAAATGAGTGCTGTTCCTGTTGTTTCAAAGATGCCATTCTGAATTTTCATAGGGGCAGTTAAATACAACCACAAATCTGCTTTAGTGACCCTGGGGTATAGGAACTTGCAAACTCTGCCTAAAATTGTGGTAGTTTTTTCAGGCAAATGAAATTAAAACAAGTCAGGCAATGCTCTGGGTTGTGTCACATAGCTTGTGTGGTAGTTAAGTTCTGTTTGCTCAGTCTCTAAAGACAGCAGCATGTAAGTCTGCTGTTCTTATGGAGTAAAGGGTTGTGTACTGATTTTGCTGAATATTATAGAATTGTTCAGAAGGAGCAAATGGTGATCTTGACCTTGCACCTCATGGCATGCTACATCCACTCCAAATAATTTAAATAGCATGTCAAATACATACTTTGCTTTTATTCTGATGTCAATCCTACAGTGCCTTTTGCTGTGTATAGTTATATGTGTATACAGATAGATACATATAGATAGATAGATACCTAAATACCTATATATAGATATGTCTGTTAGTTCATCAACCTTAGACCCTATTCTGTAGTTCTGTAGATCTATGTATGTGCAGAGATATATGCATATACATATGTATATATCTGTATGTATGTCAATATACTACTCTGCATACATGTGTGACTGATCGCTATAGTAAGAATTTCTTGTTTTGGAGTGTACATAATTTACCTTAGAACTGCAATAAGTTCAGGGTATTTTCCCTTGATGTTATTATAGCTAAATAGAAGTTATCAGCTCTGCAAGCAGGGAAGGGTTAGTCTGAATACCTGCATATCTAATATGTATACATTTGTTAATAGTAAGTGCAACAAAAGTTCGATGCTTCTAAATTCATCTTAAAGCCATTAATTTGTAATAAATGGAAATCCTGTTAGATTTTCTTCACTGTTAGTATGTAAGATTTGTGGATTTTGTGTTGTGTACTGCTACAGTTGTACTGTAATATCCTTAGTACATAGGACATTTTGGCACAGGGAAAATGGTAATGCACTTGTTAGTGTTGGGAAAAGGTGAAATTATAGTAGTACCTTGAGTACATGTTTGTAGAACTGAAATCAGAAGCTAGATGAAGTTTTTCTTCTTGGTCTTACAAAACAGCTTTCATTTAGGGAGAGGCATCAGTGTTAAAGGTCAGATATGGAATTGAGTAAAGCATAAGTTAATTGGGTACAGCAGAAGCTCTTTGTGCCATTAGGAAGTGTGGTGTTTGCATCCTGGTATTTGCGTCCTGGTGTTTTCCTTGGGCTGTTGTACTCCACAATTGCTACAATTATGCCAGTGCAGGCTTGGATAACTCAGCTGTGTATATTTGCCCTAAATGAAGCATGGATATGCATTTCTGTTTCTGTTAACTAGCATGTGAATGTTGCAAAGAGATTAAGCCCTTTGTTTTCCTAGCTCATGTGGCAAAAAAACTTGCCAACATAAACTTAACTCATGAATTATTTGTTCAAATTTGAACAGTCAGAATATGTTCATGGAATGAGAGCACTCTGGTACAGCTGTTAAGTTTTTGATCCAGAACCAGGAGCCCCAGCGAGTGGCTGTATTATTAGAGTACTATCTCGAGTCCCTCTACATTTTCAAGAAACCAAATTGTGTTCAGACCCACTACCGCTGAGAACAGTACAAGTACAAAGTTAGTAGCTCTACTAGGGAAGTGGAGAGTGCAACAGCAAGGTAAGGAAAGAGTTATAAGAGGAGAAAAGCACAGTGAAGTCCGTCAGACTTTAGGACCGTTGTTCTGGGTTGGGAACGGTTGTTTTGAAGTATCTTTGAATACTGATGTCAGGATGTTGCAGTCACTGCAAGGTTTGCATAGGAAAGTTACAGCTTGTATCTCTGAGGGCCTTGTTCTAGCTACCCTTTTGCCATCAGCTTTAGAATTCAAAAAATCTTACACAGCTAAAAAAATGAAGTAGAGAAATAAGTTTCCCAAAAGGTACCAGATAAATAGCGATATAAATGGATGACCTAGTTTGGCTGACCTAATTCTTCCTCCTATCTATCCTCCTACAAACTGGTACTTTTAATTTCTTTAAAAGGTAATTTTATTGGTGGTAATCAATTTGTGGGAAGACTTAAAGGCAATATTGCTCTAATGGAAGTTTCTTTTGAAAGAAATGCCCAGAAGAATTGAATTAGGAGCTGTAAAAAGTAGCAGGCTGATGTAGCCATTTACTTCAATGGGGGAAAATACCTAGCTATTATAAGAGGACTAAAGCTATGAATGATGTTGCCTCCTGGGCTAGATGTGTCATTAGGAACAAAAGCGAATAAAGATATATGTTTCATTCATTCAGATTTCTAAAGGAAGCATCAGTAATTTTGAAGGAAATCCTACCATGATGCTTCTGACTGTTAATTTTTTTGAATTTATTTTACTTCTGAGCTTCCTTAGTCCAGTAAAAAGAATTGAATTGCCTAGTGTTATGAATGTGCCAAGGGCAACTACATCAGTAGACAGAAAATTGTAAGTGCTGTATGGATCGGTTGGCTTGTTCAATTTTTAATTTGCTATGATTTGGAGAAATCCTAACACAGTTGTTAAGTGTTCATAAGTGTATCCATATAATTTAGGTTCCTTTCTCTTTGGAGGAAGGGCTATGCTCTTTTTTTTTTTTTTTTTTTTTTTTACATGTTGGAGAGCAGGCCTTGATTCTTAAATATTATTGGAGTATATTAGTTTTAAGTGTATGATCTTAGCTATGAGTTTTGGTGTCTAAAGTTGGAAAGCATCAGTCTCTAAGGGGAAGTTAACTTAGTTAAAACCATATTGCTTTAAAGAACATATGCACTACTTTAATCTCTTCTATTTAGTTATAATACTGAACTTGTCAATTTTAAACTTTTTTACATTAACTTCCTTCTTATGTAGTCTTGTAAGCTGTAGCTGGTTTTGTTTGTTTTTCTAAGGTCAGAGTACAGTGGTGTCCTCATGAACAATTTTGCATCTTGCTGCATTTGTCTGTCTTGCTGTCTTGTCATTCTTACTGCCTCATGTGGATGACATCTGCGTTTTGTTTTTCATTTGAAAACACACAGATGTTTTGTACTCTTTATGATCACAGGAAGAACTGCTTCAACATGGATCAGTGAGATTGAGAGCAGTTCTTACTTTGGTTCTGGAGAGGTAGATGACCGTCTTTCAGCTGTGCAGCTGGGCTACAGTGGGAACAAGGGGCCGAGATTACTACTTCTGGACAGCTAATAAAGGACGATCAATGGGAGGCTGAAAAGAATGTGGTACATGAGTGGCATTGTCTCATCTTCCTGCTTTTATTGAGGTTGGGCAGTTAGCACCTCTGCTATTGTTGTTATCTTTCCTGCCTGCTATAGGGTTAATATGGATGAGAAATCCATTTCTTGTGCTGAGCTGGGTGTCTGCAGCTGTTTAGGCAAGGTTCTAGCTCATACAGGTTTTGGGTGGACTTCAGAGGCCAGTAAGCATGATTCCCAACTACTCGCCACATTTGAGAATTTCAGGAGGCTGTTAGTCCAGAATTTTCATATTATTTTCCATAGTTTAATTTTTTTTTTTATCAATGTTGTCTTTGATTTATGTTAGTATGGCATTATTCCTCTGACAGTTCTTGGAGGACAGCTATCTTTGAACAACTGGGTTCCTAATTCAAAGGATGCTATATGGGTTTCCTGTCCTCAAGTGTTCGAGGGACTTGCCAGTGTAGATTACGCATCATGTTGAAATGACTGATTGCTGTAGGAACAGCTCTTAAGAAGCCTGAGTGGTGTTCCATTCTGTCCCAAATGTTTCACTTCTTATTTGACCGTATTTGACTCTCTAATGCATAACCCTGTGGTGGAACAGTGTCTTTTTTTTTTTTTTTCCCTTGAGGCACGCAGTGTTCTGGTAGCATATATGGTGCTTGGGTATAGCTTCCTACTTAGACAGATTTTCTAAGTAGGAAGATTTTCCAAGACAACTGGTTTAGTTGTCCAGTATTTGTATGGTCTTACTGCACAAACCTGAGAAATTAATTAACATAAAAAGCAGAACAAAGAAAACCAAGTGATACGAATAGTGCACTGCACTTAGACTATGGATGGGTTGGGTTTGTAAGTTGATGACGAGCTGCTCTGTGAGTAAAATTGATTATGGTGATGCCTTAGTGGTAAATGTATTATGTCCTGCATTTTTGCAGTGCACAGCTTTTTTTTTTTTTTTTACCACTTTTCCACATGTAGAAAATAAGTCTTAAATCTTCTTTTATTTGCTACGGGAATCTTTGCCTTCCTGCATAGGAAGCAGGATTACAACTGAAAGCTATGTTTTCTTTATTAGTTATTCCCTCATGTATATTCTGATAATTTTAGCAAATAGGTAATTGTTAATTGAAATGAATACAGTTGTCCAGCAGGACTATTCAAGGGAATTATTTATCTCAAAATAAAGCTGGAAAATGAAACACTATTCTGGAGGGAAGGGCATATATAGGTTAGTTTAACTGCTTAAAAAACCTGAGAATTCCCACAGAAATGAATTAATTATAAATTGCCTATAGGGCAGCACCCCTATTGCACAAACTGTTAAAGGAAGGAAATAATCTCTTAGATGTTGTGAGTCTCCCCAGATAGCTTTAGGTATTTGACAATTTCTTCGAAGACTTCCATTTTCAGTAGTATAGGTGGTTACGCAAAGCCATGTTGATTTTTATTATGACCAAATTAAAATGTAAAACTAATTTAAACTCATTTCCTTTGAGGTTGCCTAAACATAACTATGTGTAAATGTTAATGGACATATAGGGAACTATATGTAAATGTTAATGGAGAAAAATGACTATGATTTTAGGCAGGTGGAAGGATTTTTGAAAGTACTTCAGGCACTCACTGGAATTTATTTTAGTAAAGAAATGTGTTGTTTTATAGATACTTTATTTTTCTGTTACTTCTACTTCATGAAGAGTAGGCCCTGAAGGGAGAAATGTAACTTACATTGTTTCCTTTAACAGGTTTTTGTTATAAAACTGAAACACAGGAGCTTTGCACTTAAAGCTTTGGACATGAGTCTGTTTTTCAAACTGAATGTTCTGAAGTAAGTTGTCATTAAGCTGGGTGTTAAGCCATATAGTCACTCACAAATCAATTGCAACCTTTTATATTTTCCTTATAAACAGAAGAACTTTTCCAAAGGCTATTCCATAGAACTGCTGTGGGAATTGTGCTGGTATTGTGTAGTAACACTGCTCCAGTTGCTTCTTCAACTGGTGCCAGGTATTTTCTTAATATTTTGATTAAGGTAATGAAATTTGAGCTTTCATTTCTTTTCTTTGTTTTTTGTTACAGTGAAATGCAAGTTGTTTAGGATGTCAACTTCCTATTTTTCTTGTTCTGAAAAGAACAGATAGAAACTTGAATACATGAAGCTGTGGCAGAGAGAAGCCTAGTTGTATTTCTTACAGATTACAGAAATCTATAAGCTGTTAATAAATGATTTAAATTGAGAGACCAAGAACACTGAAAAAATGTGTGTATCCTAAAGTCAGCAAGCTATGTATAAACTGTGATTTCCTAAAGGGAAATAATATTTACTGCTACAATGCTAGCTATATGCAATAACTAATTCTAATACGGAATAGCCAGAATGAGAGCTTACATTTGGTAATTTATACATTATTAAACACTTAGCATTTTTGGTGCAAAGCTCTAGCAATGTATCTTTATGGCATGGCATTTTAAAAAGCATTAGCACTGTTTAAATCGGTGATTGTGTGAAAATGAAGCCAGCATCCTGTTTTACAGTCTTATAGCATATATAATAGGCTTCCCTTCCTGTATTCATAGCAAAAATATTTCGTGTCTGGCAAAGTAAGGCAATATGATCATCCAATGAAGAAAGTATGTGTATATAAAAACCTCAGTGATGATATTTTTAGCTCTTATGGATGAAGATAACTTCCAGACGTATTAAGTGTACATCAGGCCAGGATGTGTTTAGAAGTGAGAAAAGTAGCAATGAAGTGAAAAGGGAATTCAGTGCAGGGATGTAATTAAGTAGTGAACTGATTTATTTCTAGAGAGACAGTACCTTTGAACTAAACATAACCATGATTTTAGTCAGGTAAAGGACCTTGTATGGCCTGTCAGGGAGACACTGGAATTTGCTTTAGTAAATACATGCAAAAATGAGTTCCTTCTATTCTTGCATTTAAGTGCCATGTCCTTTAGATTTTATGGGGTTATTGTTTTACATACCACTTTAAAACCTCCAGAATTCGATCCTGAAGTGAGAAGTTTCCTGAATCATGTACTGATGGTGTAGATTTTCAGGTGTTGTTCCTTGCAGACTATTCCAAGATAAGTGATAATAATTTACTTGTAAGAGTTGTATGATTGTTTGTTTGTTTCCTTTCCCTGTTAACAGATTCTTGCTAGTGTGGTATTGGAATTTAGCGTTGACTGGCAACAACTGAGAACATCAAATGTTCTGTTTGTAGGAACATAGCTTACCAATTTTATATGCTCGAACTGAAGATTTGTTTGGATAGAGATCACAACCTTCTCTCCTTCCTGTGGTAGGTCACCTTAATGAGTATATGATTGTCATAGAACATGTCAAAGTCAAGTATGTAAAAACTTCTGATTTATACACTGAGCTTGAGAAAACTTCTGGAGGAAAGTTGGGAACTTTGCTTATGCAAGGTGTGTTGTGAATTTTAAGGTTATCTCAAATGCCATGCAGGAAGGATTTTTGCAGAAGAAAAGATAGAAGAAATGCTTGCTTGTGTGGGCTTCCTTTTCCATTCATACTACTGTCTTTTGATTTGTCTTTAGCCTGCTGGATCTAGCTTCTGGACACTGTGTAAACAAGATACCCTTTAGAAATTCTGCATGTATGTCAGCTAGTAGTTGAATCATCCCTGCAAAGTGTGTAGTTTTCCAGTGGGCAGAGTACTTCTGTCAGATCTTAGCAAATTGCAATATGTATTTTTTTGATTCAACACATATCAACTCTGCTCTGTCTTGGATATTTTATTTTTATTTTGCTTCTCTCTCTTTATGGTTGTTCTTTTTTTTTTCTTTTCTTTTCCTTTCTTCTTTCCCCTTTACTCCTGTGTTTGTGCTATCTTATCCCTGTACTGCTAGAATGATTTCTTTATTTTTTAAACCATCAGTTGTTACTGTTTTTGGAAGACAGAGGCCTTTGCATGATGAGTGGGAAACCATGTGAATAAGTTAAAGACAAAGCTGAAGAAAGATATTTGCCTTGCTTTTACACTGGAAGCTCTTCAGAACCAGCATTAGCTTTATACAGGTTGTTATGGATTTAATGAACTGAAGGCAAATGATTGCCTATAGTGTAGTTTGGTACCCTTTTGAGCTGTGCAAGCATTGATTGATTGATCAATTTTTGGGTTATAATAAGAAATAAGGGAGGATTTTTTGTTGGTTTTTTTTGNTCTTAAAGAGAAAGTTAAGTTTGCAAATGTTACCTAGCTCTGATAATCAACATTTTTTAATAAGTAAAAATCTTAGAAGTCTGTTAGCTCTTAGAAGTGTGTTAGGACAATGGAGCAAGAAGCCTGGGAAGCAGGATAATGAGGCTTAACCAGCCTGCTTAAAAGCAATTGCAGGGATTTAAAGGGTTTCTCCAAAGCTGTTTTGAATGTAACAGGACGTTTTCTCTGCATGTCTGAAAGTTGGACTTTTTTGATTCTCTTTAGAAATGGTCTTTTTTAAGAATCATCATGCAGACTGTTCCTTACGAATTTTCATGTTATGGTTTGTTCATTTCACCAGGATTAGTATTCCAGGGTTTGTACTGGACCAGGTAATATTGCTTATGGATCCCTCTCCTCAAAAGAGGAACTGTAGTATTGAACTATTGTCAAAGCTTGATTATTACAGAGATTCCTGGAGACCAAAGCCTAAGCTGAGTATCTTGAAATATTTTTTGAATCCTGACAGCTACAAGGGATACTGTCAATATTCAGAGAGAATAGCAGTGCAGCTTGCATTGGGGTCCTGATGCAAGTGTGTACGTAAGCGTTCTCACATAATATACTATTCACCATAAAGCATCTATAAGAAACACTTGTGTCCTAATAAGACATTGTGATACTTCACTGCTCCTGTGAATTAATTCACTTTGGCTATAGAGTATGTATTTCTGTATTTTGCATTTTAAAGTTAGGACTTAGCAATTTTGTATGTCTCATCCTATTACTTGTCATGCAGTTACTGTCTCTTCAGAACAAACGTGTATTCCTGTCTGGGCTTATTAGCATTAATAGCTGTTCTGGTTACCCAGTGGAATACTGATGCACAATGCTAGCAACTGGGAATGAGAAGAAGGTAGCCTTTAAGGGAAGGCACAATGCAGGGATTAAAGAGGGCATTGCTTTAGAAAAATGCTACTGTTCCTTAAAGTCAAACTGCAGCAGGCACTGGGGTTGAGGTTAAACTTAACTGATGCGTTGAAAATAAATTGAGATCTTTTAAAGCTATTGATTTTGTTTGGAATGCTGCCACTTCCATCAAGGGAAAATAAGATTGCAAAACTTGGTTTTTGTCCTACTTATAGTGTGCTTAAATAGTTCTTTTGGTAAGTGTGGGGAGTTCTGATATTTGGAAAGGGTAATTGTTTCTCCCCAATCCAAACTGCACACAATATCTAGCCTATTTCCTAGCTAGAAATACTGCAATAGGCAGTCTTCCACATCTGTAGGAATTTAGAAGTTTGGTTTTTTTTTTTTTGTCTTAATTCAATGGTCAAAGTAGAACTGCCTGGTCTATTTGAGTCTGGTTTTAAATTCAGAACAGAATGGCTTAGCCACACATTTTATTGGCTTTCTTAGAATCATAGAATCACTAAGGTTGGAAGAGACCTCTAAGATCATCGAGTCCAACTGTCAACTCAGCACCCCCATGCCCACTAAACCATGTCCCTAAGCGCCTCGTCTACATATCTTTTAAATACCTCCAGGGATGGTGACTCCACCGCTTCCCTGGGCAGCCTGTTCCAAGGCCTGACCACTCTTTCAGTAAAGAATTTTTTCCTAATGTCCAATCTAAACCTCCCTTGGCGCAACTTGAGGCCATTTCCTCTCGT
>VZTQ01003329.1:122298-215536 GCA_013400755.1 Pelecanoides urinatrix
GTGTATTCCTGTCTGGGCTTATTAGCATTAATAGCTGTTCTGGTTACCCAGTGGAATACTGATGCACAATGCTAGCAACTGGGAATGAGAAGAAGGTAGCCTTTAAGGGAAGGCACAATGCAGGGATTAAAGAGGGCATTGCTTTAGAAAAATGCTACTGTTCCTTAAAGTCAAACTGCAGCAGGCACTGGGGTTGAGGTTAAACTTAACTGATGCGTTGAAAATAAATTGAGATCTTTTAAAGCTATTGATTTTGTTTGGAATGCTGCCACTTCCATCAAGGGAAAATAAGATTGCAAAACTTGGTTTTTGTCCTACTTATAGTGTGCTTAAATAGTTCTTTTGGTAAGTGTGGGGAGTTCTGATATTTGGAAAGGGTAATTGTTTCTCCCCAATCCAAACTGCACACAATATCTAGCCTATTTCCTAGCTAGAAATACTGCAATAGGCAGTCTTCCACATCTGTAGGAATTTAGAAGTTTGGTTTTTTTTTTTCACTAAAGGCATACCTCTTTCCACACTGAAAAGCAAGTCACGTAGTTTTCATGGCTGTAAGCAGCAGTACAACCTGTTCCTTTTAAGTTGTTCAGTGCTGTGTAGCCTCACTTTCCTAGTTGTTCTTTTTTTTTCCTTGTATAAAAAAGAAACCCACACTTTGCTTGCTTTTAGTATTTCCTATCTCACTTTGTAAAATTTTAGATTCTATTCTTTCTTATCTAGCCTTTCCGAAGAGTGGCTTTGATAGATCTGAGGAAGTAACTTTGGTAATGCAACTTTCCTCATTTGCTGTATTTCACCTGCTTATTTTGTCATTCGTAAGAGCCGTGACTAGTGGTTTCACAAACTTACATTTCCATTATCTAAAAGTGTAATTAAGTGTCGATTCTGCAATTTTAGATCTGTAAGTTCAATACTCAGTAAAATGCTATCAAGTGTAATTTTTCTTGAGGGAGGTAAAAAATATCTTGATGGAGAAGGAAGCAGCAAAAAGTAAAAGTTAGGAGGAAGCTATTCTAGAACAGGACTTTATTTGTGGAGATTACACTGCGTTTTAGCAAGCTAAAACAGGAAGGCATTCATAGCTTGCTTTTGTGCAGGTTAGCAGCCTGCTGCTCTCTCTGTGACTAATGTATGTTGAGCAATATACTGAGTTGAAAGAGACAGTAAAAATGTGGAAGAAGTTCTGCTTGTGCCAGGAACTGTCACCGGTATTTTACAGTCAAACAAGGCCTGACTCTGGTCTCTGCAGGCAGTGGGCTTTGTGATGCTAATCCACTCGCTGCCTCTCTTCTGATGTGTCCACAGTCAGAGTGTCTCACCGAGTCACTTTGTTAATTCGTGCCTTTGCTGAAATGGTTTCCGGTTTTCCAGAATTAGAGTGTGAATTTGACCACAACTGTAGTATTTTCTCAGAATTTTTTTAAATGTATCTGTAAACAGAGAAAAGAGGAATATTTCATTTAGTATTGAGCAACTTTCCTTTTCCTAGATGGGCAAGCGTGGGCAGCAGCCAGTGTCAGTAGCAAGTTGCTGTAAAGACAGTGTTTGCTCTGATATGGAGAAGGAATGGCAATAAAGAAGATTAGTGGCTAACGGAATAAGATTAAAAGAAACAGAATTGGAATAAAAGAAATAAGAGGTGGAAAACTGTTAAACTTGGTGCAATGGTTAAGTGATTCATATGTAAAATCTCAATATATAAATAGGTGTTGTCATTTCTGTTAACTGTTGCCTCCAGTACGGTAAAAACAGTCCAGCTAAGCTTTGTCTGTAGGGGTGGGTATGAAACTCTGTCCTGGTGATAATTCATTGTACCAGATGTTGAAGAGTCTTGCACTGATGAAGAAGCATGGCTCATACCAAACTTAAAAAATCCCAAAGATATAGAAGTAGGAAATCTCTCTATCCATGTCTTGTAACCATGTAGATCATCAAAAACTGTCCTTTCCTATATTCCATTTGTTAGCTTCTGTAACATATGGTGGAAAGAAGCAGATGAATAGCAGTTTATGCACATAGAGTTGTAGCTAGAGGGGCAACTTAAAATCTGAAGTATGCCGTTGAGATGTATCCAAAGGGGTTACTTACCTTTCCCTAAAAGATGGAAAGGCCTAGAATCTACTTTTGCTGTTTTATCATATTTTTGCTGATTTCTTAAAGTAAGAAACTTGTGGTTTCCATCAATCCCACTAATCCATTAGTATTTGTAATTTACAGGGTTTTGATAGTATCTAAATATTTAAGTACATAATAAATAATAATTAAATCAGAATTAATAAATGACTAAGGAAGTACTGCTTTGTGAAGGTTACTTGTATGCTGAGACTTGCTAGTTGAAAACAGTAAATGAGTTGAATATTAATAATTCTAATTGTGGTGTTTGGGACAAAGGAATAATATGAATGAGATTATCTTATGCTGCCTGGAAAGGATCTCAAAATGTTACAAACATTTTTAGTTCTGTTTTTTTTTTTTTTAGTGGTGTTAAAATTAGAATCTGCCACACATGGTACAAGAGGTGTATTCATAACTGGGGAGAAAGATGAGTAGATGAATCTACAGACCAGTTATGTCGGTGCTGAGTACACCTGCAGTTGACCAACCAATAGTATCAGCATGGTGAATGAAGATACAGTGTAAATAAGACTTACAGGAATTGTTGCCAGAGTTGGAATTTGGCTAGGGTGCTCCCCACATTGCCTGTGTTACTGTTAAAGGACCACTTCATTAAAATTATCAAAACAATTACCTTGGAAAGAGGTGGACCAGCAAGCACAGTATTCTTGTAGCACATATATGCACGTGGGAAGAAAAACCTGGAATTATTTCCATATTGAGGGCAGTCATCTTGAGATTTCTTTGGGTTTACAGCATTAGAGCAAAAGGGTAAAACTGTCTGAGACTTGCTCAGGCAAATAAGAGCTGGGTAGAAGACCCACAGTCCTTTAAAAATAACTTGGTTATAAAACAATGAACAGTTAAAGTGATCATGGGATAAAGCAATAACATGAATGAGATTGTATTATGCTGCCTGGAAAGGATAAAAAATAATCTGCTGTACATGGTGCAACAGGTATATTCTTAACTGGGGAGGAAGATGAGTAGATAAATTTTAGGATCATATGACACTATATGGTTTCTTCAGAATATAAAAAATATTGTAATGTATCAAATCAAATGTATGCCTAGTCTAATACTTTGTTCTGGTGGCTACTGAGAGAAAGAATGTAAGAAATGAAACAGAACCATCCTCCAGTTTCTCTCAATGGCGGATTCTGAGTAGAAGCTCCCAGACTACGTACATGGGAGCAGCAGGTTGATGATCACAGGACACCAGGACCCATCACTGCTGTATGGGCAGTCAGGGTAGCAGCTACCTGGCGTGTTTAAACAGGCCCTGTGCTGTTTGCAAATGTTTTACTTTTTTAGCTCTGTATAATTTCCTTTTACTCAACTTCCTCATTTTCTTTTTTTTTTTCTTTTTTTTAAGTTCCTATTTCTAAAGGAAAAAGTTGTGGTGAATTTTTTTTTTTTAGCCTTTTCCTGTCTGGCAAGGATACCAGATATAAGTATGCAGTAACTATAAGTGGTTTTTCTGGAGCTGTGTCTTTAGCGAGGCCCTGTGCTTGCTCAAGTCTGCTTCAAGGTGATTTTTCTTTCTGGAGGATCGAGTGGCAAATCGATCTGATATCTTTAAAAAGAAAGAAATCTGTACTTTGTACCCCATCCAAAATTCTCAATTTCTTATTTTTCAGCTTCATAACCTTCCCAATCTCCTCACAAGAGCCACCAAGTTTCTTCTGTGTGCTACCACTACTGTGATTGCTTACTTGATAGTATAGGTCTTATACAATCCTGGGTGCATTAAAATATGTTACAGAAACTTAGCTTGATTTTTCTGACCTTCCTCTTGTTTATCTCTCTGCTTTTGTAATGCATGATGCTGCTTCCTCTCTGGCATGCCCTTGCCTGTCTGTTCTCCATAATTTGTAGGGTGGCATTAGTTTTCCAGTATGCGGTCCTGCTGTCAAGTTTAAGATTCCTTTTATATCAGTATTCTCCTTTTACACTTGAATTTAGACACCCCTGAAGTGGTCAGGCAGTTGGGCTAGGTGATCATTGTAGGTCCCTTCCAACTGAAATATTCTATTCTACTCTAAATTTATAGTTTATCTTAATATCTATATTTTGTGCAGGTGAATAAAAACACCTACCCATTTCATCCTGCAACAAGGCACTTAATGTGCCTGAACTTTGACTTGTGCTCTGTCCTTTATTTAGGGTGTGGTGTTTTCATGCCTACCACAGAGGATTCCACACTGTGCTATAATAATTTATTCTATTGCTTCTGAGTCTAAGCCTCTTTAGACCTGATTGAATCTTGGTAGAGGTAGAGTCCATTCATGTGTCTAGTAATTTTTTTGTCCAAAAGTGTTGTTTTGTGGTTTGGGATATTTCAGGAAATGGGAAACAGAAATACCTTTATCTTGCAGCCTTTTTATCACTCATTTTCAGCGTGTCTTAGTATCTATTGACCAATGTGCTGTACTTTTAATCAGTAATGTCGTGTGAAACCGCTCTTGGCCTTTAGCCTCTTACCTTACTGGCTAAACTTTGTGTTGAGGAGTGTATTTATGCTCTATGTCTGGTATCCACAAATATTACTGTTGCTGGCTGCTTCTGTTGTGGCCCAGGTGATGCCCAGGGCTGCTTTGTAAGAATTTCGTCCTTCACAGTTGACCTGATAACCAAGGACTATCAGCTGCCTCTTTTCGTTGGAACCCAGAAAGGTTTTCCTCTGCCCGAGAGGACACTGACATCTAGTGGATGGGTTCCACAGACACAGGGCAAGCTAACTCCTGCTTTAAGGCCCTCTTTCTTCTGGACTCTTATCTAAATTTTGCTTTCGTTTAAATCCTCAGGGTTGTTTGTAAGGGTGAGGGGAGGGAAAGCCTAGCCAGTTTTCTTTAACTTCTAGGGTTTAAGGATTAAGGGTTGTGCAGTCAAACTGGTATTTTGTTGGTGGGGGTTTGTTTTTTTGCTCAGTCAAGTTGCCTGCATGTGAGCCTCAGATGTTTGTAATAAAATGATTTAAGATATTGCATACCCCAGTTGTCCTCCCAGCCTGTGAAGAAGATAAGTGACCTGTGTAGCACAAGAAGAAGAGGCAAATGTTCCAGCTTCTCACCTCTGAGACAGATAGTGCCTCTAAGTTGCCTTTAGTTCTGGGCCTATTTTTTCAATGAAACTTGAAGCCTAATAACACGCGGTAGTGTTGCTTTGCAGCTTGTCTCAGATGTCTGTTTGTTTAACTGGGAACCGAGTAGCAGGAAATTTTAACAAAAACACAGTTTTCCCAGGAATATTCCTAAGCAGAGAACAGTGCTTAGAAATCAAACTTTCTGAAAATGTTCATCAAAACATTAAAGACAGAAATAGACATTTCAGTTGAATTAATAAAATTCAGATTTCTTTATCAAAGAAAATAAGCACTGCATAAAACTTTATAGTTTAATAGTTAAGCATGGCATCTTCTGCTATCAGAGACAATTGATGCGGACTGAGAAAATCGTAGTGCCTGTGCGTGGTTAACACCATTGCTGCAGATTATTGTTTGAGCTCTGAGGGTTTAAGTCATTCTGCTCTAGTGTTTGTTAAACAATAACATATGGGTTTTGGATTTGTTGACCATCTAGTAACTTTCTAAATGAGGTTAAAACAAGAGACAGTTTCAAGGCACTTAAATTATGGCTTAAAATCAAGAGAAGCCTTTCAGGCCGCATTTTAACAGTGAAGAGTCAGAGAAAGTGTAGACTGACAGTGCTTAGAATGAGGGTGTTAGACTTAGATGTTTGGTGACTGCCTTTAAGAAGGAAAATAGTGCTTCCTTGTCCAGAGAAAACATGGAATTTTTCACTGAAAGATGCTAAGATTATTTTACTGTTTGCTATCATTAGTTTTGCTAGCAAAAGTATCCTCAAGTAGAACCAGACTATCACAGCAAGAAACATTAACATAAAAATGAATTCATGTTTTATATGAAATACCAGAAAACAAAATGTAAAGGCTTTTAACGCTTTTTCTGTGCTAAAGGGCACTTACACAATGCAAGCAATAGATAAAGTAGAATATGAATCTTTTCTGTCCTAAGAGGAAAACTTCAGTAATTTCAAGACAAATCAGTTTTATTAATACCAGACAATGAAGAAAAGTAAGAACATGCAATCCATCAAAAAAAGAAAAATCACAGCCTCAACTGACTTGTTATTTTAATTAAGAAGAAAGAAGAAAAATAGCTTTTATCTCCTGTTGGTTGTTGAGAATTTGTATTGTCTCATCTCTAGAAATATCCCAGCAAGCTGGACTTGCTACTGAATACAGCCTGTTTATCAGTAAATATCCTGTGTCTTTATTTCCTCGACGACTACTGTGAACACTTATGAGTTGTCACTTAGTTAATTTGTGATAATTCGCATGTGTGTCATCCCCATTGTCAGCTTCTCATATTTTATTAGAATTTTATTTGGCTTTTTTAAAGTTTAGTCTTATTTCTTTTACCCTGAAAGTCTATCTGCTTGCTTTCTGTAATATTCTCATCTTCCCCACTTATTGATTGTTTTCTAGCTTTGTCAGTGTGCTCTGCTTTTCATGAAAAGTCATGAAGGAGAATGCCTGATTGGCCTGGGAAGCTTTTTGGGAAACTCATCTTGTGAAATTCCTCCAGTCAGATGATTTTTTTTCAATATTTTTCTTTTAAAAAACAGTCTAAAGAGACTCTTGTCATGCCTGAATTCTTGCAAAAATTCACATACTCTTTTTTTTGAATTGGCGCCATTTCAAATACTTATTTGAAACTCTGATTAGAACAGCTTCCTTTCCCAAGAAAGGAAGTGGAGTCTTATTACTTTGTCACTTATTCCACATAGATGAGAATTATAGATAAGAATCTTGAAGCTGGATCTGAATGTATTCCTGTACGTTTCTGAAATACCTGGAAGTAAATCTGTCATCCAGAACCTGGGGGTGTTGAATAAAGTTGTTTGTATTTTAGATAGAAAAGACTTAATGAGGGTTCTCTATTATTTATCAAACAAACTGTCAACTTCTACTTTCTGGATTGTAAATATTCAGCTTTTTAAAACAATGACAGTTGAGGGTTATTTTAGATTTATCAGCAGCTTGATTGACAAGGCGCTTGCCTGAACCAGATTCATTTTACCAGCTGACTTTAGTACCTTTTTATTTGTTGAAATTTGGCACTGTAGGAGGACTGTATTATGCAAATTATCTGTGTAACAAACGTAGCCTGCAGGGTACAAACATCAATAAGAGGCTACTTCAGAAACCTTTATATGATTGAGTGTATACTTTATGAGGTAAACATTTCTCTGCTCTTCAAAATAGAAGAATTTCAGAAGTAATTACATTATAAATGTAATTAATTTAAAGTTGGACTTGCAGCTTTGGTGTACAAAAAGGAATAAAATGTATATAAAGGCTTTATTTTAGAAGTATCAGAGATTTAGGTTCACAACACTGATTTTAAAAAAAGACGTACACAATACGTTTGTTACTTGACCTTTTAGTTTGATGCAAGCTTTCACGAGTCTTCAAAATCAAAAAATTCTTCTAAAATGTTCATGATTTAAAAAGATTAAACTTCAAACTGTTTGATTAAAAGAGTATTTTCATTTACTTTTTAGTAACTTCACTGTAGTATTCTTGTCTCTGTGTTTTCTGATGAAATCATAATATAGGGCTGCAGAAGAGGCAACTATTTCTTTTGCTAGTCACTTCTGGATTTGCATGGCCTGAGAGTACCTGTGATTAAGGTTACTATGGAACTTTAAGTGTTATTGGTATGTCAAACAATATATTTGAAATTATTATATTCAAGAAAAATCTCAGCCTTTTCCTTTTCTTGAAGTAGCTCGTTGAACAAAAATGAGGAAAGTAAGAAACATTTTCTGTATGAGTGGTAGTACTGTAAGGTCATAGAAGTTGCTGCGTATGTGCCTATGTTACTTTTGTAGAAGAGAATTGCATATGATATAGCATGTGTGGAGAAGGTTTAAGGACTTTTTTTTTTTTTTTTAAATTCAGCAGAAACAAACTAAGTGCTAGAGTTTATATTGTTCAGGCATTTAGCAGTGTTACTTCCAACTCTTGAATGTTCAGCCATTAAAACAAAAACTTTAATGGAGAGAAATAATCTAAAATCATAATAACTTATTGTGAATAACTTGTCTAAATTTGCTGGTTTTGTACTAGCCATTGCTGGTTTGGTTTTGTTTGAGTAGTTGCTTTATAGCTCTTTCTGCTGGAATTATGAGAATTTTGTTGGCCATTGCATTCCTGTTCTATCTCTTTTTAGAACCGGAATTGGCATAATCTGGTTGGAAGGTGTGTGCTTTTGAACTGATAGGGACACATCTGTTAGGCAAAAATTGACAGATGCAACAAATATAAACAATTATGACAAAAAATTCCTTTGCCTATCCATAAATATTGTGCTGGTTATTAGCTACGGTTATTACAGTTGAAATCTTAGTACAAATTTGTATCTTTAATGAGGCTACTGCTTTCTGGCTCTTAAAATGCTATTGAACTCTGTCATAAATGGCCTCTTTATAACTAGCACATTCCTTGGCTTCCAGACACAGCCTCAAAGAAGGGGTGAAAATAGTTGTAAGCATGTTTTCTCCAGTTAGTAGAAATGTATTATCTTTTTGATACCTTCTCTTTCCCTTTACTTTTCCTCATACGTTCCCTGTGTATATGTTACTGCATAGAAGTACTGATTCAGTGCTTGTCAAAAGTTCTCTTTTTTGTATTTACCTCTGGAAAGATTTTAGACGGTGGTTTTTCTGGAGGGGCAATAGTCGTTAAAACCTTGTGGGTGTTCTACTTGCCAATTACGAACTAACATAACTATATTAGCAGTATCCTAATCTTGCCTGCTGAATACTGGGGGTTCCAAACTACTGGAAGTCTCTACAGATACTGTATTTCTATACAAGGTTCAAGCCTGCTTCTGAAAAAACATAGCTGTTAAAATGCCCTGATGCCTTTTTGGAAGGTAGGACATAACGGCTAAAGCAGACCTTTTTTTGGGGTGCAGATTTATTAAGAGACTCTAAGACTATTCTCCTGTGCCTTTATTTATGGCACCTTTGGTAATGGGGGACCAGCAGGTAGGAAATGCTAGTTTACTTCTGTTGGAGTGAAAGCTCATTGTTTACTGTTTCAGTTGTGGTGGTTTTTTTTTTCCCCCACCTGGTATGAATTGGGCTGAAAACAAACACTGACCTTAAGGAAATGTGTTCCAAGGTGTGGGAAAAGAGGAGGAGTTTTGCATCTTGTGAAGGAAGAGGGAGAAGAACTTCGGCGTTGTGGGTTTTTTTTTCCTTTTCTTTCTTTTTTTTAGTGCTGAGCAGAAACAAAAGCAAAATATTATCCATGGAACTTAATGCCTTATTACAAATATTATGAAGTCACAAGCAATGTAATGGTAAAGACTGTGGGGAGAAGAAAGTTTTGATGGTAATAGATTATGAAATTTCTCAGGGAGAATTGACGTGGTTAAAGAAACTAAATATTCTTCAAAGACAGAGGCTTAGCCTGATGCCTATTTAGATTCTTATGCTACTTATTTGTATGAATTGTACCCCATCTGTATTGGCTATACAGCTCTTCCTTTCAATGCTTGTCACAGGGTGCTTTTGACTGTTTAAGGATGTTATGTCAGATAAGGCATGAGCACTGAAATCAAAGGGCACTAGAGTCATAACGAACGGTGACTGGTCCAGCCCCTCTAATGTGGCCCTGAAAAAAGCATAGCTTATGTTCCTTTTAGCTGCCTGATTGACCTGGAATAAAACCTCTTGCCTTTGGGGTGTTCTTTGTGGAAAAAGTCTTATTTTTTATAATTTCTTATTTTTTGTAATTTCTTCTATGCTTCCATGGGCTAGTCCTGGGGATGCTGTTACTTTGGTGTCTGTTCTTGTTACATCATAGCTGTTGGATTTTGACTTCCCTGAGAAACTTTAAATCCGGTAGGGAGGTAAAACAAGTATCTACTTTCATCTCTATTTCAGGTGAAGGGCACGCTCTGTAAAAGTCTTCACTCAATTCGGATGTTGCACTGACAATGTCAGCATCACATCCAGGATGTCAAAATTTGTTTGACTTCAAAATTAGTCTGTCTAGACAGAGTGGACTGTAGTGTTGTCACCTCTTCTGGATGAGTCAAAGGGTAGCTCTTGAGAGGAAGTTTACCTGGACCTATAAACAGTTTTTGGTTTTAAAACAAAACTCACTTCCAGCATCAGAGTGGAAAGTTCATCCCACCTGTCTCATACTTGCTCTGAGACTTGCTCCTGGCAAGGCTTTTCAGCAGAGCTCTGCTATGGCAGTGTTGGTGTTGCAGGTTTACTTCTGTTTGCTTTTGCGGACCAAGATGAGGTGGCCAGTTCAACTGTTCTCTACATCTTTTCATTTAAGGCTATATCAGTGATTCCACCTCTGGTTACTGTCTTACTGAGCAGCTCAAATCCTTGGGGCCATAACAAGACTGAGCAATCTTCCTCTTGCTTTTGGGTGCCTTATAGCAGGACACTCTGGATTCAAGGTGTTTGTGTGTACTCCCAACAGACCTGTTATTGTGGTGTTGCTGAATTCCCCCAGAGATTTTGAAGGCTGTCATGGTCTAGGGTGAAGTACGTGGTTTTGTTTTGCTTACACTGTAAATGCCTGTGTTGATTGCATGTATAGATGACTTCTCAGAGAACAGCTGCAATACATAACCTTTCCTCTTGTACCACATGTGTGCCTAAACCCTTCTGTAGGAAGCTGCTGAAGGTGGAAGGGTTATGCATCTTTATACTCTTGTTATGTGATGGTATGATAGTTTCCTGCTTCACAGGAAATATGCATGTAACGAAAACTGGACTGAGTTTGACAATTCTCTTTGCAAGTTATTTATAGCCTTCATATGATAAGACCTTAAATTTCTGACTCTCACCTGAATGCAGATTCAACCTAAATGAGGCATAAATATGCATCCATCAGTTCTTGAACAAATGAGCAAAACTGGTGAGAGGCTGGCAGTAAAATTGTACAAGAACTACTAATACAGTTGATATCTACAGTATTGTGACAAAGGTGGGGAAAACTGTCTTTTGCTTCCTTATTTCAAGATGTTTTTTATTCAGTAGATTGGCATGCATAGTTATTCTGCAAGTTTTTAAAGTTTAAAAATTTTTAGATATTAGTAATTCTCTTTCACATAAGAAACAATCATCATTCGTTTGCCCTAAAATGAATGGTATTAGTTGTCTTGAAAAATTGCAGAAAATTGTATGAAGGACAACTCAAGCCTTTAGTTACCGTCTTGACTTGAAAGTTCAACTACTTGTGAAAAACGAATCAGTGAGCAGATTGGTATAGAAGGCTTAAATGTGAAAATGGCATATTTTATATGCTACAGTTAACCAATTTTTTAACTGTTTTTAGTAGCTGTTTTCTTCAGTAACAAACTGCTGCATTTTTTGCAGATATGTTGATTGATTCCATTGAAACATTTAATCAACTAGAGTGCTGTAAAAACATTCTCTTAAAAATTATTCACCATAGCTTTCTTTAGGAGCATCATCCCTTTTAATCACATAGCAAGGTAAGATTAATGAGAGCTGTATATGTTCAAAGAAAGACTTAAAGGGAAAAATCAAGATTAAATGCAATGTTTTTTAATATACTTGTGCTGTCAGCATGCACAAAACCACCAAAATTTAGGACTGAAGGAATAAGAGGAAAATAGTGAATCCAGTAACTTGGAAATTATGCTTTTAAGCAGGGGGGTTCCCTGATTATGAGTTTTGTTTCCTTGTTTGTTTCTGTAAGTGCTTTGCTTGCTTATGCTGTTTGTGTTTATATTGTTGGGTCTGAAAATCATCTTGTTACAAAAAATCCGAGGCTTATTTCTATTTTGAATTATCAAGAATCGTTCCCGAATTGTTTTAACACTGTTAAAAAGCCTGTTATTTGTAGTGTGTGCTAATTTTAAATGCCTTTTCTGTTTTTGCATCAAGACATGCTTCCCAGCCTTCAACCCAAAGCAGTCAATTTTCTAATCACATGGTTTCAGACTAATAGAAATTTTCGTGTTCTTCACTCATAGCCTGTAACTCACTGTCACTGCTGTGTTGTCCTGCACGTTTTCACTTGATGTAATGTGTTCATACTAGTCTCTGCAATAAATTGAGTGTGCTAAGGAAACAGTATGGTTCAGAGATAGAAACTTATAATCCCAGTTCTTGCATGTATAATAAGTATGTTGCAGAGCTTTCTAAAATATCTTAAACATACTTATTAACTAAAACTTGATTATGCTTTAGTAATTTAATGTTTTGCTTATTTACTTGCTCAGACCACAGATCTCTCTAGTCTTCTCCATCCTTGTAGGTATGTTGCTTAACTATTATGCTGAACATAAATTAACTGCAACTGTAATTGATAGTACTGCTGATTTAGGCTGGGATTAATGTGCAGATAGTATAAAAATAGTTTCGGAAATGAGGGAGACAAAAGGAGACTTTTGAAGCAATCAGCCCACATTTGGTAATATGTCTGTGTAAAGTTATCTTTAGCTATTAGCAGTGTGGGAGACATGCCTGGTTCTAACATTTTTGTTAGGGAGAATATAGGTTTGGAAAGATGGAATATGTTGGTCTTACTCTAGCAGCACATAATTCTTGAGAGTGTGCTGTTACTTTTTTTTACCTGTTCCCAGTTTTAATGTGATACTGAAGAAAGTAGGATGTACTCCTTAACTGGCTCCTTTCACTACTGTCATTTGGCCTTCTCTGCATAAGGACCTACCAGCATTGTCTTCATTGACTGATTCTTCTTTATTGGGTATAAATGTCCAATTAATGCAATAACATGAATTCCCCTCTTCCCTGAGAAAATACGAGAGTTAAGAAGTTAGAGAATACACTATACCATCTTATACTGAAATAATGCTGTTCTCAGTTCCCTGGGTAATTTTGGAGGGATTTTTCTTTTATGTGGTTCACTGTGCTCAAAGAAGCTTGTGTGGAGTTTTTAGACTTGTCATTATCCTGCTATGAAACACAAAAGGCAGAGCTCCCAAGGGACTGTAGTTATCAGGTTCATCTATTAATCACTTCGGGAGAGATTCCCTTGGAGCATCTAGAGCTCATGAGTTAGTAGGTGTTGCTAGAAGAGAATGCCAAGGTAGTGAAAACTCCTCCTTCTTGTATCTCTTTCTTTTTATCAATTCAGCTTGCAATTTCCTTTCAGGGCTTTATTTTAGTGAAATAGGTTAAATCCAGACTGCTAGCCTGTTCCTTGCAGCCAAAGACATCTGCAAATGTTGAGATACGGTGAAGCTTTTCATTTACAGAACCGGATCATTCTCCTCTCATTGTTTATGCGTGGCTAGTGTTTGAGAGGGCTTTTTCCTTCTATCGTGAGAGCTAGGAATTCATAAAAATGTTTGTTGTTTGAAAGCTGACAGGAATAACTGGGGAAAGATTGACATATGTCACAAGTGTATGCTGTTTTTCAAATACTCCTAAGAGAAAGTGGTGAGAGGGATACTCTCAAAAATTAGTTTCATCTGTAATTTCATATGTATGTACTAAGTATTAGTATGATAACTAATTTTAATTGAGCTTAGACTCTTCGGACATTATTTTGCAGGTAGGTCTTTTCATGTTTTCATGCTGTGTTTATTTGCAAAAGCATTTAATGTATGAATTAAACCGCAGAGATAGTTGGGAGACTTGAATGCAAGTATGATACCTGAAATTATATTAAACTCTGCATTATTTGTGCTACTTAACAGGGCAGTGAGATAACAGTGATATCCCATGTGGAACAGTTCAGTGTTGATTCAGCCCAACTGGACTTAACTTCCCCAGAAAGTTTGGGCTAAGCTGCACTGTACCTCACTCTCCCCATGCAGCTCTTGTTCTGGCAGAGTGACTAAAGGAAACCCAGTTCACTGTGTTCATTTATTTCTTGCTATTGCAACCTGGAGCTGCAAAGGCACCCCTGACTCAGAATAGTCCATCCTCCAGCCAAGTTTATTAGCATCAGCTTGTCTTGGTGTGTCCCAGAGCCCTCAGTGATAAGAAAGTGGTATAGGGAAATTCCAGTTGGATTTGCAGGGGCTTTAAGCTAAAATACTTCTGGAACCACAGCCGTTTTAGAAAGTCAGAGCCCCATTTAGCAGTGATATATCTGAGTTTCTGTTTGAGCTGTCTTTTGACAAAGGCATCTCTGGCATCTCTGTGTTCATAGCATTGGTACAGAATCTGAAACCTGTATAATCTGACCATAGATAACCAGAAGATACTTATTTTGACGTTTCTGTGGTAGTTTGGTTCACGTTGCTCCTTACAGGTACGTTTTTCTCACTGTATAAAAGTACTAGGAAATCTATTCTGCCCTAGTAATGTTTATCTAAATTATTAGGATGAGAGCATGGTTGAACATAATTCATGTGTTTTTCTTCTCCTGCTGGTAGTAAGAACTATGCAATGTCAAGCTTATGATAGGAATAGCTGTCTTATTTCATGAAATGAGTACATTAATACAACATTTTTAAAGTGTTTCCTAGTATCTTCTTTTATGCTTTGATTTTTTTAAGATAATTTTTATGGAAGCTTTTCTTTAATTTTCAGTTCTTTGAGTATTTCTTAATGCACTTTAGCAAATTTTGCAAAACAAAATATGTTCTTGCATGATTGGTGTTATCTCACGACTCTGCTGCCATAGCTGACCATGTAGAGCTTCCTCAGCCTGTTGCTGTTGCCTGTTGTCACATAGCAGATGAACCATGGGTGCCGTGGAGTATTCTAGCAGCTGATGTTTGACACTATGATATGTACTGCTCCTCAGGTATGGTCAAAAAGGAGGTTCAGGCAAACATCACTGTTTTATTAAGTGATGTTCTGACCATCGGAAATGTCAGATAAAGCTTGGGAGACAATTTAAGGACTTCAAATAAGGGAAGCCCTGGTGAAATACTTGTGCTTTCTTTGAAAAGAAGCCTGGAAAGGAGTCACAAGAACTTTTGTAACTTAAATAAGGTTCAGGCTTTTAAAGTGAGTCCTTCAAATCTCAATAGGCAGTATAAATATTTTCTTTAATCCACAAACAACATTTCTATGGTATTAAGCAATGCGTTTACAGGCTTTCTAAAGTGTTAAATAAATGAAATAGATTGACTGCAAAAATTGGAGATCTGTGTTTCCTGAACTGATTGGACTAAGTTCTTCTTAATATGATAGGATTCCACAAGTTGGGTTTGAAAAGCTGGTTTGTCATTTTGTAGTAACACTGAAGTAGATTTGTAGTACAGACTATAAAACCACTGTGGAAGTTGGAAGTATGTTTCTGAAGCTCAAATTGTTTCAAAGGCTCATCTCCCTGCTGTCACATGTGGTAAGTGTTTGTCACCATCCCACAAACCACTTCTGTCATGCAGTGAATAAGCAGAATTAAACTTGAGCTTTTCTAATGAGAATGGAACGTAAGGCCTTGTGAATGTAGTTCTTTAAGTATGATGAATCATAAATATACACTTACTTTTTGACCATTTTGTTCTTAAAAGAATATATAAATGAAGATTCTTGTGGTACCAGAATAGCAGTTCCAGTGAATATGCAAGCGTCACGGAAGCATCTGCTGTTATCTGCAGAGGCACCAGGCTGGATCTCTAATGTCCCTGCTGTTGGCATCCGAGTATCTTCTGGGAAGCGATTTGGCAGTTTACTGACTTAGCCCAAATGAGCGCTGCTTTGTACTGTAGACAGTTGTTTATTATGAATTAGCATGAAACTGGACTGTGACAGATCTTACTGGCTATCTTGTCATCAACTTACTATAGTCTGAACAAAATTCTTTCCTCTTCTGTCCTGTCATTACCCCCGTTCTGCTATTGAGTACATTCTCCTCCTTCTGGTGGCTCTAGGCTGCAACCTAGGAAGCACTGAATCTCTTGCATCCTACAGCAGGCTGTGTGTGCACATTGCAGTAGCTTTCTGCAGAAGTTTTTTGTTGCATGTAGGGTGAAATCTTCTGCTGAGTCTGGCACTTTGCAGTTCATTCAAAGCTCCGTTTTTAGAATTCTTTCCTTACTCTTTAGTTAGTTCTTTCTCTGCCAAAGAATTGAAGTAGATAGTATTTTATGTAGCAGACTACTGCTTACTCTTTTTGATTGCTCTTAGGACTTTACTTACTTATCTTCTATTACCCATGTCACAGAACAGCTGACAAACATGCATTAAAAGCATGGATCCTGAAGTATTTTAGGAACAGATGTGTGTTAAAATCAACCTGTACTTCATTTCCAGTCTTTGCCTTGGAGCTGGGCTATGCTAATCCTACTTTCCAGTCTGTTTAGCGGATTGTACAGCTATTGAATCATGCAGGGGAGAAGGCTATGCTCAATTCTCATAGCATCACTTTCTAGAAAATGAAAGTTGGTATTAGTCACTCCAGCCTTCTTGGCTTATGATAGGTCCAACTTGTACCTGTGTTTTTTCTTGCTTTCCTTTAAAATGAGCTAAAGCAAAAAGGATCACTTTCCTAGGGTGCTTTTTGATACCTAACCTGTTTCTTGTATCACTTCCTCAAGTGTATCCTTTCTCATGCAAAACAACTTCTGCTTCTAGTCATGTTTTTTTGAGGTTGTTTTTTCTCTAAACTTCTTTCTGTTACTTTTTCTAAGCAGAGTCATGGCATTTGTCCCATAAAAATCAGTAAGATGGAAAAAAAAGCCCAAAAATGCACAAGCAGGTTGAGATGTGGAACAGTATACAAAATCATATTAGTGGCTGTGCTTGGAAAGTATCATTGTTTCTCTTTGCCTTTTTTTTCCTGAAGTAGAGGCTTATAGCCTATTTCAAACTATTTCTTATTCTTGCAATTCTTAGTTGATATAGCTAAACTATTTGTATTTATTTTGCTATTTCTAAATTCCTGGTTGTGTCCAGTCTTAGCACAGGCAGTATTTTTTATTTTGATACAGGTAAGGGCAGTGTTACATAGGACAATATGTCTCCCATGTGCAGTGGTATTCTTTGTCTGTACCATGTTACTAACCAGGTTTCTCTGCCTGCTATGTATACAGGTTATGTTGTGAATTTGTTTTTAGTGTTGCAAAGATGAGTGTAGTCTGCATGGAAGCTTCCTGTAACTGTTTACATGTGTTTTCAAGAACTGAATCTTCCTATTCTTCACTGTAGCAATGTTTTCAGATAATATATTTAGCACTTCAGTCACTGTCAGAGACTTACTGTCCCACCTCCAAATATTTACTTCATTGACTAACACTGCAAGTTTTTCAAGAGCAATGCATTTTAAGAAAAAAAACCCTTCATGCTAGTTCTGTTAATCTTTTTAGTGATTTAAGCTGTGATAGTCCTCAGAGAAGAGGGGGAAAAAAAAAAGGTCTGAAAACTGGTACTTCTTGATTTGCTTTTTTTAAATTTTACTTTGCCATTGCTTTTGCTCTGTAAATGCCACTGTTATGGATTATTAGATGCATCTTGTTCAACTAAATTAATGCAAAGTTTTATCCACATTTGCATGTAAAATTTGCTGTGTTTTCATTGTATGCAGACAAATTTTGTGAAAGTGTTTGTATGTAGCAGAAATGCTGAATTTTGGGTGTTTTTTCTTTTCCTTTTTTACTGGAAGAATTATTGGAGGGCTTGAATTGCCAATTCATTTTTCCTTCTTTTTTAAAAAATTGAAGTGTGCAGTGAGTCTCCCAAGTGTTTTAGTAGTTCAGAAGAATTCAAGAAGAAAACTGGCTTTCCAAGCAGATTGTCTTAGTTATGATGCCCTTCTACCTCTATGTTGTTGCCTAGTCAGTGATAAAAAAGATTTATATTTTTAATTAGCAACCAACCTCCTACTCTCCCCCTTCCCCAAAAGAAAGCAAGTCATGAACATTTTGGGTCTTCAAGGATGATAAGCAAGCATTAAAGGTGGAGGGAGGGGAACATGAACAACCTCTATCCTTCTACCCGCACAGAATACCACTCAATATAAGATACTAAACTTCTTTGGAGCTACGTTCTCTGTTTTCCTCTTGGTTGTCTTACATACCTCCTCCATGTCAATGTTAATAGAATGGCTGATTTTGCAACCACCTAGCTTTAGCTGGAAGCCAGAGTTAACTTAGCGAGCTCTTCAGGTTCCTTTTTAAATCTGATGTCTATACAGTGTAAAATAACAAGCACTGCTGGCTCCTCTTGTATTTTTTTTTCAAAGAGAATCTATACTCTTTTCTTCCTCCTCAGTTTTAAGGTTGCAAAGGCCTAATTTGAGTGGGATGATAAAAGCTGTATTGGTCTTGTAATTTCCTAGGCTGCTGGAAGGCATGGGCTCGATTTTATTATTAGAGGTTTTGACTGTTTCAAATTTCTAGGATTTGAAATAGATGGAGGGGGAAAAAATGACATATTATTGTGAATACAGCAGACCTCCTGTCACTCATCTTAACTGTGAATACCTCATACCTGAGAGGCAGGGACCTTCTTTCTCTGGGTGAGCTTGAAACTCAACAAGAATTGGGCATTAGGAGTTGACGCGTATTAGAAGTGAAATTTTGCTTTCTGTTCATTTGTCAGTTTTGGAAGTCATGTGCTTCAGAGCAAAGTATCAGCTGCTAACAGCTGTGCCTGAGCCAGCCTGCTTTGTGCTCTTCCACCAGGTATTCTGAGCAATAACAGATTTTTCTGTTTCTCACAGGTATTCTTAATGCAGTTGTTACTCCCTAGCAGGGCAGTGTGTTTCCTAAATAAAATATAGCCGTATTCCATACTGGTACTATAGTGGCTTTTCCAAAGTTCTGTGTCTCATGATGTATAGAGCTGACTTCAACTTGGTTTTAGCTGATAAGCTAAAAGTACTGGATAATTAGATTTTTAAACTTCATCATAGTGAATATTGTAACAGGAGAGAAGGGTTTTTTTGAGTGATCTTATATTTCATCAATGAAGCTAATACCTTGTGATGTTTCTGTTATCTTGAGACTTGAAAATAAAGCATAAATGTTTTATTTCAGAGGTTAAGAAGATTATCAACAAAATACAGAACAGAGAAGATCTACCCAACAGCCACCGGAGAAAAAGAAGAAAATGTTAAAAAGAATAGATACAAGGATATATTGCCATGTAAGTCTGATTTATGTGTTAACAGAAGACAAAGGCAAGTGCTTGTTATTCTTAATGTATTTTGAGTTTTACTGTTTAGCTATTACTGAAAGGCAAAATTGGAGATAATTTGCTGAAAGATAACTTTAATAAAAATTTTATTTTTTAACTTGGAAGGCAAAGTAAGTGAACATTTGTATGTTTTATTAGGAGAGCTGTCACCTAAACATAAAATGTGTGCTCGGTCCCAAGCCATATCAAGCTGAGACCTTCATTTTAGCTCAGAATAGTCTAGAACTTCACTAGGTGCTTAATTGTGTTTTTTCCTTAGGAGCATGTTATTCATGGTAGAAAACAAACAAATGTTAGCATAAACTCTGGATGAAATTTCAAGGAGCCTTAAGGAACCTGGTTTTGTGCTTTGAAGTAAAATAGATCTTTTTTGCTTGTTTGTATCTTGCAAACGGTGTCAGAGAACTTTCAGCACTGGATTGTCTTTGGTTTGTATTTTACTAGAGCCCAGACGAAATTCTGTTTAATGTACGAACACAGAAAACAAGACAGAATTTAAATTTTAAAACACTGATGTGTGGATATAACAGATGAGTGATCCATAATGACAAGATTGCCTGTTACAAGCTCACTTTGTGTAGCTTGTGAGGCCATGTATTTCAGAAGCTCTTACTGTGCTTCTCAATATGAACAGCTGACAGTGAGATTAAAGGATAGTCTTCTGACAAATGCCATTTTTCATATCTCAGAAGATTAGCGACAGATATGTTTTATTCTGCTTAGCTTTCTCAGAAGTGTTAGGAGATTTATAACCAATTTGAAGTTGAAAATGGTTTTAAGCATCATTAGCTTTCATTTCAAAATGTGTTCTAGTAATAAACTCCAGTAAATTACTGTGTGTTTCAGGTTTTTGTATACCTGTGTGCTCTGTTTTTCCAGTGTTGGAATTTTTACTGTTTATCAGTGCTTGGAGCAACACTTCCAGCAGTAAACTTTGCCCTAAAACCACGGGCCCTAGGTTGTTTAACAAGGTGGGCATAGTGCTTGCTGCTGCATTGAGAAGGAAAGGCATGTGTGTCCATATTTTGCTGGAGGATATATGTATAACATCATCACATGTTGAAGAGTAGTATAGTACTATGCTCAACTGCAGCAAAATAGTTAAATATCATTGGGGTTTTTGTGTTTGTTTTGTCTTTTTTTTAGTTGAGAGGAAACATTTAATGGATGGAGTGAAAAAGAGAGGGGAAGTTATTATTGTCGTCTTATAATTAAGAGTTGTTATGCGCTTTCTTCTGTGCTGGCATTTTGGTAGAACATGAACAATATAGCAAAACCTTAGTAGCACCTAGGCTGAATCGTTGAGACACTTAATAGCTAGTATAGTAGTGAATGGCTGCAACTAGAGTGGTAGATGTGCTTTTCTTTCATTTACATAAAAATAAAAACTGAGTCATTGGGATCTGAAAGGGTACACAAATCACAGTGGGGGGGAAAAAGAGCAAACCTCAAAGCTGACATTGAGGAAAATTGAAGGTATATTTTTCAGTTAAAATGAGAATATCTTCAAATGTCCAAAGATTCCAGCAGTAAAGTGATGGGAGACTAGCTTGATAGAAATGAAAGCCAGGAGATGTTTTGGAGGAGGAAGGGGGTTGATACTTTGCCTGTCTTTTAAAAATCCAGAAAAAAAACTTACAAATATAACTTAATTGGAGATTAGTGCTATATTTATCAGAAATTGTTACTGCTACCAGAGAGATCAGTACCTCAATACTAACTCAACACTGGCTTCAGAGGAAAAGATGGGTGCATGTTCACATTACAGTTTACTAAGCCGTCCTAAATGATAGTTAAATGAAACACAGTGTTCACTGGTTACCTGAAGACACCAATTAGTAATTGTGAACTGAGCCTTTAAGCTATATATAAATATACAAGCACTTAATCTTCTGAAGGTGGAACCTGCAGTGGAATTTTTCTTGGAGAATTCTATTCCAGACCTAAAACACTGAAAGAGCTGAGCTGTGGCAGATACAGGCAGGCTGGAAATGTTGACATTTGGAAACTGCTCTAGAATTTTGCATCTACTGTGCTGGGAAGATAGGAGCCCTCATTAGCCTACCACTTTAATTAGCCTGATCCACCATTTAAAAGTAGTTTTTAGTATTAAGTCTGTGACACCATTGCATGCTTATAAAGTGTTCTTGCTTTTACATTTTATGTGTGAGAGTGTAATACAGTATAATATGTTTTAAGGGTTTCTCTAGGCCTTTACATGAGAGTACGTTGTATTTAGATTATGATCTAAATGTCTTATAATCTACACTTGTGCTTTTTTAGGAAGCATTACATGGTAACACAAACACTTTTTGCATGTTATCAGGACTCTGGCAGAAAATTTCACCGTCTTGGAAGCAAGTATCTTGGAAGCTTTTTGGAAGAGCTTTCTGTATAGGAATAAATCTTAGCATGTACTTCTTGTGGGCATGGTTCCTTGTTTTATTACCAGTGATGTTTTGACAAAAAAAAGCCCAACCAACCATATTTCCTCTTTTTAAATAGACTTGTTCTTTATGTTTTTTCTGGAATTTAGCTCTAATAAAAGTTTTAGCGACTGCTCTGTGGTCGAGGAGTTGACCCTGGGAGCAGAAAGTAACAGAAATTGCTTGATCAGATGCTGTTTCTGCAGATACTTCTCTTCCCCAGTTAGAAGATTTTTTTTTTTTTTTTAAATCTGGATTTCCAATTAATTGTGATACTAAACTAACTAAAACAGCCTTTACTGTAGAGATAGTTTGAATGATTTTTACGTGCTAGGTAGGAATTGTTGGTATCAAGAAGTGCTGGAAGGACTGGCGAACCTGCCAATCACCTACCATCCTTCTTAGTAAGAATCTTCCAAGTTGTTTTTGTATTAAAGATGCACTTTAATTTTTTTTCAACACCAGAAAGAATTCTAAGATGTTTAGTTTATCTGTCAACAAGTAATAAAGGCTATTTTTAAGACTGCTGAGGATTTTGGTCTCCAAAGATCTGCTGTTTTTATAAGAAACTTTCTCCGAGACAATCAGTAATGATAGAGGCAGAAACTTGAAATGTCAAAACCCCCAAAATGAAGTAATCTGCTGCTTCTAGTTTAGAAGTGCCCCAGCAAAGTCCTTAGCCCAGTGTTTGGGAAATAGAGGTCAGTCTGAGCCTGAGCAATAAATCCCAGTACATGTTTCATGTTGTAATACTTGATGGACTCCTCCTTGGCAGAGACTTTAAGATCTGCTGGCTGCTTTAACTATGTACTGGTGTTTTGTTCTTTCTGCTTTCTGTAAATCGACACAGTAGTGTGCCTTTAATTCTCACCATCATTATCTGTGTTAATCTTGTGTAATTACAATTTTGATTACTTCTGATCAATTGAATTTTGCCTCTTAGTAATGAATCGCTCTTGGAATTCCAGTAGGTGGTACTCTCTAAACTTGAGCATCAGAAGCACACAGCAAGTAGGAGCAACTCTGTTTATCCCTACCTGAGTTGATTTACCCATGAATTAAATTGACTGACTTGCTTGTGTGACTTATCTTTGGGAAACATTCTTTAATGCTTAATTTCTTCTATACATATTATATGTACTATATATATTATGTTTACTGTTATATATTGATTTACATGTGTTGTAATTATTGTTTTTAAAAAAAAAAAATTCTTCTTTTAGTTGATCATAGCCGGGTTAAACTGACCTTAAAAATCCCCCCACAAGATTCTGACTACATCAATGCAAACTTCATTAAGGTATGTATTACTGTCATAAAAGTTCTTAAACTCTTTTTAAGCTATTATTTCATATCAGTGCAGTTTTAATATGATAGTCTGAGATAAGAATTTAAAGCTGTGAGGGCAGATTTTCTTTTAGTGTGGCTTGAATAAATTTGCAAACATGATGTCATTTATAAAGCAATTTTTTTTAAGTTCTAATATTGCTCTAAGTGTAAGTATAATATAAAATACTTCATTTTAAAGTTACAGGCAACCAAATTGGAACTTCATACTGTAGGGAAATTCAGTTACCATTTTTTTAACAGTTGATACTGTTAAAAATACCCGATTTTAAGAGAGGCTGTTTTTAGGGATAATAAATGAGCCATTTGACAAATTGTGTATGTTAATATGCACTTCTTGCTATGCATGACCCAAGTGTGGCAATGTAATTATATCTAACAGCCTTACAGAGAAGCTGGAATTTGGCTAAAAACCTATTACACTTTTGCTTCAAAGTATGAATACCTTGGGTTTTCTTTGTAGTGTTATTCTGATGCTGCCTCTAGATAATAATGCTTATGCAGAAACAGGTGTTCCTATAAATCTCATTTCTTGAATGTTTAGTTTGAAAATCTGAATGTAAATGTCTTCAAGCTTTATATAAAAAGAAATTTTAAAATTTTGGATCTTTGAAACATGGTATTACTGGGAGGGGGGAACTTGAATTTGTTCAAGGGGATGCTTTCTGGCAGAAAGACTTTCAAATTTTCATCATTAAATGTTTGAGTAATAACGAATATGCAGACTTAAAGGGAATCCTCAGAATCTGAATGTACAGAAACTTAATAATTTCTGTTACAGTTTGTGGCTGTACAGTAGCTGTTATAATCTTGGGCCCCCTTGAAATCACCAGCAAAATTCCCACTAACGTAAACGGCACTCCTATTTCATATTCACCCTTCTTGTTGGATTGAAAAAAAAAAGATATTCTAATTTTACATGATTATAACCTGAAGCCTTTTTTATTCAGTGCAGATAAATTTTCTTTATAAACATTAATGGTTCCTTTGTGCAATCCTAGGGAGTACATGGGCCAAAAGCATATGTTGCTACCCAGGGACCATTAGCAAATACAGTCATAGACTTCTGGAGGATGATATGGGAATACAATGTGGCTGTAAGTACCTACTTAAAAACCAAAATTGGGTATTATCTTATTTCATGGCACAGTGATTGTGTATCTTTTGCCTGAGCTGGCTATTATTAAAAATGTTGACAGTGATTTAGTCTATTTACTTCTCAAATCTTGTTTTTGTAGTTTAAATAGCATTCTATATATCATCAATATTATTTATTCAATTTAATAATATTAAATTCAAAGTAATAATTTTATCGAATAAATATGAAATCATGCGTATTTATGAATAGGTTGGTGCTTGGTTACATCTGTCCTGTAGGAGACCTTACAACTCTGACTTAATGTAGACTGACAAAATCAGATGCAGAAGCAGCATGTGAAACAAAAAAATAAAAGCCTACCTTTCTATTTATGCTAATTTTGGGTTACTTATTGGTTTATATATTCTACATCTGTTTAAACAGCTATTGTCAGGAGTTAACTTTTAAGTACTGATAAAATTGGGTATGTTCAACAAATTATTTCTGAAAATACTTTTTTGTTTTATCAGACACTTAAATCATGGTTACTTATTGTAACAGCTTATCTGTTGGTGCATTTTAAGCAAATATAAATATGTTTTTTCCACTCAGCAAATGGTTCTATGTTTTTATGATTAAGTTTAGACATCATAGTCAGACTGTGTAAATAAATAAATAAGGTATTTTTACAGGATTACAGTGAATTCAAATTAAGTAGCCTTAAAATGTTGTATTAGTGTTGTAGATTATTTTGTGCAGGATAAAACTTGGGTACTATTTTAGAATTAAAAGAGCATGCATGTGCAGGTAGGAAAATAGTATTAATTAGTCTCTTCAGTAGTAACCAATTAAGGACTATAGGTATCTGCCAAGACAGAAGCAAGCAGTAAAGTGTTGGTGAATTTACTTGATCTAAAACCAGCTAACTTCAAGCATCTTTTTTTCTTTTTCAGATAATTGTAATGGCCTGTCGAGAATTTGAAATGGGAAGGGTATGTATACTAAATACAAAACTAAATAAACATTACCCATGCAGGGCAATATGCCAATACCAGTGAAGCTTCATATGCCAAATCCATGACTGTAAAAATAATCTGCCAGAATGAATGAGAGTGCCTATTCTTATATTTGTATGCATAGAAAATAGTGAATGCAACTGCTTTTCTTTGCTCTGTTTATAGTGTTAGATTATTATTTAGGAGTCATCTCAGTGAAGTATACATGTTTGTATACAGAACTGTACCAATGGTCTGTTTCTGGTCATGTCACTATTGCTCCTTGTGGGATGTAGGCCAACTATCAAAATCCTGAGTCCTTCAGAATTTCCTGTCAATTGATACAGGCTGCAAAAACAATCTATCTTTTAAATCTCTCTGCTATATTCTTATGACCTGAGAAGGAAGAAAAAATGTGGTCCAGAATTGTGAACTCCAAACTTTCACAAAAACTAAATTAGCTCTCATTGCTTCCTTTTGTATGATGCATGCTTGTGCATATGTAGGCGGTCATGAAGTTCACATCCTAATTTACAAGACTGTATTTATTGATCATCTGGGTTTTAGGTTTTGGTTTTCTTTTGGTATCCAAAAGAAAAGACATTTTGCTATCTTAAAAGAAGTCCAGCAAGGCACCAATAGGCAGATGTTAAAGAAAAACACCGAATAAGAGAGAGAATACGGCATTCAAGATTATAATTTTGTCTGCTCTGCTTCTGTTAATCATCATCTTTCAGTACTACGCATGAATTAAATTAGGATTCTTTGCTTAACAGAAAAAATGTGAACGTTACTGGCCTCTGTATGGAGAAGCAGCTGTAACTTTTGGACCATTTCGTGTTTCTTGTGTAAGTATAAAGCTTTGCAAATTAATTTTGAAGGATTAAATGCTTTTGTAACTTAAAATAACTGTTCAACAAACAGTTTGTATTACCAAACAAATGCTTTTTTAATTGTTCAGTACCAAATGTTACACAAAGACTCTCAAAGGAATGCAGTGGAAAATAATGTGTGTATCTAAGCTGTGTGGTTTTTTTGAATCCTCCATGATTATTTTCTTTTTTGTTTTTTTGAAGTAGGGAACCTGTGTGCCTTGGTCTTGTATCTTTTTATGCATCAGTTGTTTTGCTTTAGATGATGTAGTTTTGAATGTCTGTACCATACTCAAGAAATCAAATAATATTCATGCATTTGTTTCTCTCTGTTATGACTTGTGGGTTCTGGATATGCATGAGAAATGGAAGTAACACTGGAATATGTTATTTTCTTTAAGTTACATAAAGTTAATTAGCATGAATAAAGAAAATGGAAACTAAACTAATTTTTTAAAGTTGTTTCTGTTGGTAATGGATACAGGTTTATTTGAAAATACTTCCTTTGCTTCTATTGTTGCTTTTAAAATCAAAACAAAAACGAGTAGCAGGTCACCACAAGGTCTGAATCTTTTCCTGGAGAATTCCCGGGGGGTAACTGTCAAGTAAGCTATGATTTGAGAAAGATGGAGGAAACCTGAATGTTTCCATTGCATTTGTGTCAGTGTTATCAGGAGCTCTGATCTCTGAGCATAACTACTAGAGCCACTTCCAGTTTTTATACTTGCTCATAAATGGTAATGTAAGGATTTCTGGCAGATTAATAGGCAGGAAGAGGGACTGTGGATATCTCCTATATCAAGCACAGTAGGGAATTGAAAGTAATCATTCTTTTGGCACCTGTCATCTCAGCATCACACAAGAGGGTTTTTGCAGTCATCTTTCCTCAATACAGGAAGCTAGATAGTAAAAGAAGTCATGGTGCAATTACCATTTCACAAAAGGGGACCACTTACATAGAAGAAATTCCCTTCATTAATTGTGAGGTTTTCAGGGTATGGGTGAGCATACAGTGTGTGGGAGCATAGCCACCAAAATCAATATGATCAGTATTCCTTAGGTATGGGATAGTATCTAGTTGCCTTTGTACACACCTGTTCATGTATCTTTATTCCTTCCTGCTTTAAACACATTTGTGGCCTGTTTGTCCAGTTTCTAAGTTTTGGAGTCATGATCATGTAGCCTTCACTTCTAGATGATGCCAAGGGCCATTCAGCCTATCACATTGTGTTCAATTACAGCCTAATTACTTATGGGAAGAGGATAGAAGATAAGCTGCATATAGGATGATCCTTCTCCTTGTACTTGTTGTCAGCTTCTAGTGATGGACTAGCAGGACTTCCTTAATTGGGTGTTGCCCCTGGAATATCAATATCTTTATAATGCAGTGGATAATGAATTTGACAAATGTTTTTGGTTTGGGTTTTGTTTTTTGTCACTTACTCTTTCTGACATTCACATCATTGTGTTGTTCGAAGAAATCACTTTCTCATGTCTTTATTTTTAATCTTAGAATCATAGAATAGAATCATAGAATAGTTTGGGTTGGAAGGGACCTTTAAAGGTCATCTCGTCCATCCCTCCTGCAATGAGCAGGGACATCTTCGACTAGATCAGGGTGCTCAGAGCCCTGTCCAACCTGACCTTGAATGTTTCCAGGGATGGGGCATCTACTGTCTCTTTGGCAACCTCTGCCAGTGTTTCACCACCCTCATCATAAAAAATTTCTTCCTTATANTATGTCATTGGTGAAAGTATTAAACAGTACCGGTCCCAATATGGACCCCTGAAGGACACCACTCGTCACTGATCTCCATCTGGACATCGAGCTGTTGACCAGTACCCTCTGGGTGCATCCATCCAACCTGTTCCTTACCCACTGGACAGTCCACCCGTCAAATCCATATCTCTCCATTTTAGGGAGAAGGATGTTGTGGGGGACCATGCCAGAGGCCTTGCAGAGGTCCAGATAGGCGACATCGGTAGTCCTTCCCATGTCCACTGATGTAGTCACTCTATCACAGAAGGCCACTAGATTGGTCAGGCAGGACTTGCCCTTGGTGAAGTCATGCTGGCTGTCCCAAATCACCTCCCTGTCCTCCATCTGCCTCAGCGTAGCTTCCAGGAGGATCTGTTCCATGGTCCTCGCAGGCACAGGGGTGAGACTGACTGGCCTGTAGTTCCCCGGGTCTTCCTTTTTTTTCCCTTTTTAAAAATGGGAGGTTATGTTTCCCCTTTTCCAGTCAGCGGGAACTTCACCGGACTGCCATGACTTCTCAAATGTGATGGATAGTAGCTTAGCAACTTACCACCTGGTAGTTTAATCAGGTTCTATTATGTTCTACTAGTTACTACTTGGATATGAATGAAACCTGGCATTGAAGTGTTGAGTATAACCATTGTCAGTATAAATAATCCTACTGTGAACTTTATACACTGAAGTTCATGACTGGGTTTAGCTGTTCACTTTTTCTAAACCAGTGGAATTGATCCATTCCAAATTGATCTCAAAACTGTTTTTTTTCTTCTCCTTAACTGAAATTTACATGTGTTTGGATGGGAATTGCTACTGTTTTCTAGCTGAAGTGCTTTAAGATGTTCAGAAAGAGCTAGCATGCCATTTTACAAGCTATTCTTAATCTTACTTTGAAATAGTCTGCTAAGAATTAAGTACACTCAAAGTTCATCTTGTCAGGAAAGCATATACTTAAAAATTTTAGTCTATAAAGATTCTGAGTAGCCTTTTCCTACCTTAAATCAATTTTTAAATTGGCTTGTGGGTTTGGGTTTTTGTGGGTTTTTCATTTTTTCTGTCCTGTACCTAGTGGGTGATGGTCACATACCTGGCAAGTATTTGTGAAAAGGGATTGTGTGTACATTGTAATTGACTTCTCAGTTACAGCTGAGAATGTATTACCTTTGGGTACAATGGTGTATATGGAACACATTAAAGCTCCTAAATTCACTATGGAAAGCTGTAATGCTAAGCTTTTAAAGGCATCTTTAAATTGTGATATTACTGATATTTTAAGTACAGTAATATTGTTTGGTGTCTACCGTGATGTTCCAAAGGCAGATTTGAAAATTCTGGGAGCGTAGAAGCTATGCATTTTGGCCACAACCAAGATAATTACAATGATCCATTCAGATGCACCCTTAACTGAAAATAATGATGGGTAAAAAATCAAAGGAGATGTCGCAGGATAAAGTGATAAAAAGCTGAACTTAATACAGCAGAAGCATTGTAGAAGGATGGCTGTGGGAGGCAATCTGTAAATTAAATAAATGTATGGAGAAATAAAGCAAAAGAAGTACTTTGAAATGCATATACAAGGCTTATTAATGGTTTCAAGAGCAGGCTAGATACTCACTGTTTTGAAACTCACATTTGAAGCAAAAGTAACACCTTCCACAGATATCTTGTGTAGCAGGCTAAGTTGCTGCTGTTTTAAAATCAATGTTTTGATTGTCCCTCTTTTAGGGAAATTGTAGATATGAAACCAGTAAATTCAAAAAAAGACACCTGAGTTTAAAGTTTGGGTTTTTAGTTATATCCTGTATGCTGCATATTGATCTTTTTCTCCAATTCATTATTTTCTCATGTTTAGGAAGCTGAGCAAGCAAGAACAGATTACTTCATTAGAACATTATTACTTGAATTTCAAAATGTAAGTATACAGTCACTTCTGGTTTCAACTTTAATGGTTGCTCAAAGGTCTCTAAAATGATACAATGGAGGAAACTCATGAAAATATCTTCACTTTTTTAGGTGCTGACTCTGTATGTATGTGAAGCAACTAGTTTAGAAGTGATGTTAAAAGCTTAGTATATAATAAAAGAGTAGTGAAACTCTTTACTTGTCTTTGATGTATGTTCTTGGTTAGCCAAAGGTGCGTGATGGTCTTCAATAGCATGTGTTAACAACTAGAAAGCCTCTGTCAGTCTAGGAGAGTTTCACTGTTTACTCCAACTGAAAATATGATGACAAATTGAATCAAACTTGTCAAAAAATCCTGTTTCCTCTAGTTGGCTTCTTTTTGGGTAAAGTATGTATACTTGTTACAATTTGCTCTATACTTTCATTTATTCTCAAGAGGGTTTTACAATGTTAAAAGATGTTTCTGATGCCCATTCATATACTTGTATTGCCAAATAAAAATAAAGCAAGAATGACAACAGCTTAGTGATTTCTGCCCCCCCCCGCCCAGTTTCTCACTCTAGCTTGTAAAAAGTTACTCTTATTAGAATTGAAATAGATATGAAAAATATGAAATGTTCTTGATTAAATTGAGTTGCTTTGACTTTTTGCTTGGAGAACTTCTGCATGGGGGAATTGTATGCAATATATTCAAGGGTCAAGATAAAAATGTACTTCTAAAATTCTAAAAGTGAGCTGAAGACTTTGGAATCCTTGAAGATTTGATATCCTGGTGTTCAAAATGTAGAAGTGGCTTACCAGACAAGTATTCTGGTAAACCAATTCATTTACATGGTTTACATTTAAATGGTTAAAATTAGTTCTCTTTATGGAAGAAACTGAGTTTATTCATCTTAGTGAAAACTTGCGATACAAACTACTGTAAAACATGAGACCTATTTCATAAACTGAGTACGTTATGTTAATTGTGAAAATTGTCATATTTTCAGTGAAATAAAAGCACTTGCATTCTCCTATAAATGTTAAGAATGAATGATTGAAGTCTTTCTTGGGAACTTATGCTTAATTGTCAGATTTGAGGTGATTTTATTTTTCTGAAAAGCAACTGTCAGTAAATAAAAATAAGTGTAGAACTGTCCTGCAAAAACATGAAGGTTGACAGTCTATTTTACAGAATACCTGTCATTTTAATTGGCATCCTGTATTAAGAAATGATTTACTACAGGTTAGTCTCACTTATGGTTATGTTTTCTTTAGCAGTGCTTTGTTCCATTTCAACAACTGTTATCACAACAGTTATGAAAACTATTTAATCATGAGGGGGGTAATTTTTGTCTGCAGTAGCTTGCTAGGTGCTTGCAGTGGGATGCATGAATTTAATCAGTTCGTTGCTATTAGTGTGTCCTCAATGCTCGTAACTGACCGTGCTATGAAACTTTTTAGAGAGCGGAAATGAACTGCATAATAACTGTGGAGGTTGCAACATTTTTTGAAATGGTGCACTTAAAAACAGAACTGAAAAGATATCAAAAACCCCAAAGCAGAACCTACATTACTTCTAATAACTGAATATCATGAGGACTGGTTACTTCAGAAACTGTGGCTAATTTGTATTTTGCTTGCATATACTATACATGCAAATCATATTTAGCTACTTGACTTCCCTGAGTTCTGTTCCAGTTATTTTTTATAGGATGCCTGTGTACTACATGAAAACTAAGTAGTAACAAAAAGCTACAGTTTGTGCTATGCTTTTGCTCTTAGCAAAGAGCCCAAAGTTTACGTTCCTTTAAGGAGTAATGCAACTGAAAGGATTAACAAGATATGTTGATATTCGACCTACGCAGCAGATAGAATTCTTCAAAGATGAAAAGCCTGTAATTCATTACCAAAATGTGCACTTACACAAATCCTGAAGCAAATTTGTTAAGTAAGTCTGAAGAAAAATCATTCTAAGTGTAGCCTTGAACTGGGGAGGAAAATATGTATTTGTGGTATAAAGTAATATCCTTTTAAGTTCACTTTCTGGTTTTCCAGAATAATGAAAACGTTTTTTTGCTTCTCTAAAATTTTCAATGGAGTATCATACAAAATACTATGCAAAAGAATTTAAAATTCATATAAATATACAAAGTTATTCTAGTTTCTAGGAGGAAAACCAGTTTGACTGAAACTTGAAGATTATTTTAAGCTGAAACACCAGGTTCTTTCTTAAAAAGCGGCAGTAAAAAAAGGACTATGAAGGTTCCTTTTAATTTTTAATTTCCATATAAAAAGCATAAATTCAGATTTTTTTTTTTCTTCTGACAGTTCTGCTAATGTGGAAAATCACTGGTTTTGTCTCTTTAACTAAGTGAAAGTTCTTGGTGGACCTTAATAGGCAGCTGTAACTTTTCTTTCTCCTTACTCATGACATTTAAATAATCAGTTGGATTTTTCAAGTTGTTTTTCTTAGGCTGGATTTTCTCTTGTTTTTACTAGCTACAGTGCTTCTGGCAAAAGTAAAGCATCAAAAATAGTTGGTTCAATTGGAATATATAAATTTCCATGCTCAAGAGGCCCACTAAGTTGCTTCTCAAATAACTAAACAGAAGGTAGCATAAGTCTTGAAACTTGTAACCTGTAATGTTGATCAAAAAATTCATATGCCTCTCTGGTACATTACTTTGAGGGTATACTAGAATCCCGAGGTGTGAAAACAGCATGGAAAGGTGCAATAGAACTAGATATACTGCGGATGGTTTGGATAATGATGAGAAAGAGGATTTGATCTTTCAGGGATTCAGGTAGCCGAGTAACTAGGCTGTTCTAAAGCCTGCTTCTTACCTTGTTTTTGTACTATTGTAATGTGAACTAAGTAGAATAAAAGTGTACCTACTGTTACTGCAAGTGTAATCCATATTTAGATATGGCCTGAATTATTTCTCTCATTTTCTTAATTTCCCTCTGCATGCATGCACGTGCATATGCACACACACACTTTATTTTGTAATGTGACAAAATGACAACACTCCCCCCCCCCCCCCCTTTTTTTTTCCAATGTAAGTTACTGGAGTACGATTGGAAAAGAAGCTTTCATGGTGGTCTTTCACTTTCTTTCTCCCTTTCAAAGTTTAAGACTGTAAGGACGGAGAATCTTTTAACACAGTGCAATGTTGTGGGTACTTTAACCCGTATATTATAGAGAGGGGCTTCTGTGAACTGTCCCATAGTTCTTTCTCCTATGTATTAGCAGCACTCAAAATGCTACTTCAGAATTTCCCTTTTGTTTTGCTAAGCAGTATAAGCTGTAGGGTTTTTTTATACAGTAAATGGCTTTGCTTGTCCACGCTTAATCATGCAAAAAGTGAAGTTTCATAGAACTAATTACTTCATACAAATTCATCAAATACGTGTTATCATTAACACCTTTCTCCCTCCCTCTCCCTTAGGAGACTCGTAGTGTCTATCAATTTCATTATGTTAACTGGCCTGACCATGATGTCCCTTCATCTTTTGACTCTATTCTGGACATGATAAGCTTGATGAGAGAATATCAGGAACATGAGGATGTACCAATTTGCATACACTGCAGGTATCAAATATATTTATTTTTTAAGTTTAGATAAATTTTAATTTTTTTTAAGTCTAGACTTTTGGGATGAGATGCACGAGTTTGATTCTAAATCAGAATTTTTAAAATTTATTTTAGTTTTCTGAAAAGGAATATTTTCTCATGTTAAAACTTGGCTCAAAATCATACAGTCTTCATTGTCTTAAAACTCATGCTACAGTGAAATTTTGCTTCTGTCACAGTTTAAGACAGAATATCAATCAGAAAAGAATTTTCTTTGAAAGGGAAACTGTTTTGTGGTTCTTAAGACATTTAAATTAGGACAAAATAGACTTTGAAGATCATTGCAAATCAGATATGAGAGTGAAGGCTCCATTCTCAATAGGAGAGACTACATAGCAGGTGCATCACTACTTAAGAACTCTTCTGTCTGTCTTCTAATATTACAAAAAAGTTCTCTAATCAGCAGGCTGTAGTTTCCGGTTGGTAAGTCTTTGCTTCTGAGCCATAGTTTAATATTTGACCTGAAATTCAACAGAAAGACTGTTGAAACTAAACTGCCATGAAAATGTTTTGGTGAATTGAGAGTTTCTGACAATTTCTTTGTAAAGTTCTTGCCTATGATATCTCATACTTATAAAGCAACAAAAGTTAATGTATTATATGTCAGAAAAGCTGAATTCAGATTCATAAGCCAGGAAATGTTAAATTGTTGGGGCTTATTAACTCTTTAGAGCTTGGTTATTCTCTTAAAGTGTATAGAAATCTACTGTCTTTAACTGCATTGGTTTTTAACTTGTCACTATAAGTAATTGAGGCCTAAAACCATAAAAAACTTACTTAGCACTGAAATCCATTTCACTTTGTCCTGTTTCTCTTGAATGTCACTATAAGGTTGGTTTCTTACAACAATATAATTATAACGTAATAAATATGCATGTATTATAACTCTTTATGTGTAAAATAGAGGAAATTCATACTAATAGGAAGAATAAATGTGATAGTTCACTGTCATTTTTTATAACTTTCAGATTTAAGGTTTTTAGATAAAAAGCCGAAAATTCAGATATGATACTAAGAAAAANAATAAAAAGCTTATAGTGTGTTTTTAATAAATTAAAATAATTTCTAACACACCTAACTGTTTATGTTCATAGCGCAGGGTGTGGAAGAACAGGAGCCATCTGTGCCATAGATTATACATGGAATTTGCTTAAAGCTGGGGTAAGGAATCTTAAAAGAAGAAATTTTGTGGCATTCCGTCATGCCATAACAGTGATTGACTGAGCTCCTAAGTGTTCCAAAATAGCGAAATGTTTAAGACGTTCCGGAACTCTTTTGAGAGGTTGGATGTTTAGTTTCATTGCATTCATGCTTTAGTATGAACTTACTTTCCTTTGACAGCAAGTTTTTATCTTGAAGTCACTGTAAAAATCTAAATTTTTTTTTCAATATGTTTTAATGTACAGTGATTTTGAATTCAACTTTTTCAGTGTCTCTGTTTAATCTTACAGCTCCTAAAGCCCGATATTTCAAATATACAGGGGTAACTTCATTCTGGGGTTTTTGGGTTGTGAAGCATCATTCATGTTGCAGTGTCATATTAATGCTTTCATTGGATGTCTTATTTTCAGAATGCTCTCATTTGGTCTAAATCAAATGTTTAAAACCAGTTCTGGAGAGGAATTGCTTTTTGGAAAAAAGATAAAAATTGGCTTTACCTGCAAAAGTTAAACATACTTTTGGATGTCTAACAGCTTTTTGTATTGCTATTCTGACAAACAGTTATGTCTATGTAATTGACTTCCTTCTGTGTTTCAGAAAATACCTGAAGAGTTCAATGTATTTAATTTAATACAGGAAATGAGGACACAAAGGCATTCTGCAGTGCAGACAAAGGTATAGTTTGTTTTANTAACCCGTATATTATAGAGAGGGGCTTCTGTGAACTGTCCCATAGTTCTTTCTCCTATGTATTAGCAGCACTCAAAATGCTACTTCAGAATTTCCCTTTTGTTTTGCTAAGCAGTATAAGCTGTAGGGTTTTTTTATACAGTAAATGGCTTTGCTTGTCCACGCTTAATCATGCAAAAAGTGAAGTTTCATAGAACTAATTACTTCATACAAATTCATCAAATACGTGTTATCAACACCTTTCTCCCTCCCTCTCCCTTAGGAGACTCGTAGTGTCTATCAATTTCATTATGTTAACTGGCCTGACCATGATGTCCCTTCATCTTTTGACTCTATTCTGGACATGATAAGCTTGATGAGAGAATATCAGGAACATGAGGATGTACCAATTTGCATACACTGCAGGTATCAAATATATTTATTTTTTAAGTTTAGATAAATTTTAATTTTTTTTAAGTCTAGACTTTTGGGATGAGATGCACGAGTTTGATTCTAAATCAGAATTTTTAAAATTTATTTTAGTTTTCTGAAAAGGAATATTTTCTCATGTTAAAACTTGGCTCAAAATCATACAGTCTTCATTGTCTTAAAACTCATGCTACAGTGAAATTTTGCTTCTGTCACAGTTTAAGACAGAATATCAATCAGAAAAGAATTTTCTTTGAAAGGGAAACTGTTTTGTGGTTCTTAAGACATTTAAATTAGGACAAAATAGACTTTGAAGATCATTGCAAATCAGATATGAGAGTGAAGGCTCCATTCTCAATAGGAGAGACTACATAGCAGGTGCATCACTACTTAAGAACTCTTCTGTCTGTCTTCTAATATTACAAAAAAGTTCTCTAATCAGCAGGCTGTAGTTTCCGGTTGGTAAGTCTTTGCTTCTGAGCCATAGTTTAATATTTGACCTGAAATTCAACAGAAAGACTGTTGAAACTAAACTGCCATGAAAATGTTTTGGTGAATTGAGAGTTTCTGACAATTTCTTTGTAAAGTTCTTGCCTATGATATCTCATACTTATAAAGCAACAAAAGTTAATGTATTATATGTCAGAAAAGCTGAATTCAGATTCATAAGCCAGGAAATGTTAAATTGTTGGGGCTTATTAACTCTTTAGAGCTTGGTTATTCTCTTAAAGTGTATAGAAATCTACTGTCTTTAACTGCATTGGTTTTTAACTTGTCACTATAAGTAATTGAGGCCTAAAACCATAAAAAACTTACTTAGCACTGAAATCCATTTCACTTTGTCCTGTTTCTCTTGAATGTCACTATAAGGTTGGTTTCTTACAACAATATAATTATAACGTAATAAATATGCATGTATTATAACTCTTTATGTGTAAAATAGAGGAAATTCATACTAATAGGAAGAATAAATGTGATAGTTCACTGTCATTTTTTATAACTTTCAGATTTAAGGTTTTTAGATAAAAAGCCGAAAATTCAGATATGATACTAAGAAAAAAGTGCAAAGTCTTTAAATGTTCTGCCATTTAACATATCTATCATTAAACTTGGACAAATTCCCTAACATTGAAGCAGTGCTACCTAGGAATAGTGTGATGAAAGAGGCAATAAAAATGTCAGCATTGAAGCATCTTTCATGATTGCTGTTCCAATTCACTATGAAAAACTTGCATTAAAAACTTCAATTCTCCATTTTGCTTTTTGCACTGCTAATTTTTTATTTTTAAGGCACTATCGTGTCAGGTTGAGTGAGCTAAAAATGATAGTTAAGGGATTTTGAATCCCCCNATGCTCTCATTTGGTCTAAATCAAATGTTTAAAACCAGTTCTGGAGAGGAATTGCTTTTTGGAAAAAAGATAAAAATTGGCTTTACCTGCAAAAGTTAAACATACTTTTGGATGTCTAACAGCTTTTTGTATTGCTATTCTGACAAACAGTTATGTCTATGTAATTGACTTCCTTCTGTGTTTCAGAAAATACCTGAAGAGTTCAATGTATTTAATTTAATACAGGAAATGAGGACACAAAGGCATTCTGCAGTGCAGACAAAGGTATAGTTTGTTTTAAAATAAATCTTTATCATGTGATAATATACCATCATTCTTTGTAAAGGTCTCATGCACTAATTTTTATCTGGTAACCTACTATAGGAGCAGTATGAACTTGTCCATCGAGCCATAGCACAACTGTTTGAAAAGCAACTGCAAAAATACGAAAGTTGTGCAGACTGGAAGATTGCAGATGGAGTGGTATGTGTCTTTCCCATATAAGTTTCAATCAGTTGTACCTGTTAGCTTCTGACCAAGGTTTTCCTGTAAATCTTCAGGTATATACAGAACTTGTTTGGACTACAAGTGGTTTTTGCTGAGTAGGGACAGCTAGCCTGTACTCAACTTACACCGAGGACTTGGTTGTAAAAGTTGGGTCAGATAATTAGAGGAATATTTACCGTGTATACCAAGTGCAATAGAAAGAATTCTAGTATGGATGAAATGCAGGACTCTAACTCAATATTTAAATTGCAAAATGTGCCCTTACCTTGGTGAGGTGGCAGTAGTTGACAGCTGATCTGTTGCTTTGTTTGGCATTACTTACCCCAATTCTCATATATTGGCAGCAAATGATATTTTGTCTAAGCCTGACCTTCTGCAAATTACTTGTTAAACAGTATGATAAAGAGCAAGTTAAAAATAAAACTCCAGCCCACATATACATATAAATAAAAGTAAATAAATACACATATGTGTACGTGCATATAGGTGAATTATATCTGATCTATGTTGAGGTTAAACTCTTGAAAGGGAAAAACTTCACTGAAGTTTTCTTTTCTTCCTTCCCCCCAATGTGGTGTTGGGCCCAATTTTAAACCAGCAGATAAGCATTGATCTGACTCTTCAGCTGAGACTTTGATATTGCATGCTCTTGTGTACTGTCTTGGTTTTGGCCTAACACAGACTTGATGTAGTTAAGAAGATCATTTATTGCCAGTCCTGCTCAAGTTCTCATATTGTGTTGAAGTACTGTTTGCACTGGAACAGACTGGGGGAAGGAAAAATTAACTTAAAAATGCCTTTGTCAGGAAGCTTCATACTCTACCCTTTTAACAAAGGGGAAGGAAAAAAAACTTGGAAAAATAGTATTCTTCATTGGTAATCACGGTATTTGAAGATCTTTCTGTCCTTCTGCTTTGAATTTTATGTCCTAGGTTTTTTCCTATTTTTATGTTCAGGTATGTTTTCTTGGCTTCTACTGGGCACTATGTGAAAAATGTTTTTTTGGATCAATATACTCTTTCTCTCCCCCACAGCCCAGAACTGCACACCACCCTTTATCCTTGGACTGTGTTTTGTTTATTCAGTAATTTTATCTGTCCCTTCAGTACCTAATTGGTGTAGGCTCTATAGCTCTCTAGAGGGAGTATTAGTAGTATCTTCAGGACCCTTTGAAGTATCTGGAAGCAATTTTAAATCTGCCTTTATTAATAAACATCCCTTTAATTTTAGGGGTTTAGCTGTTCTATACTGTGCTTTCTAGGAAGTCTAAAATGTTTTTAATTCTTGGAAAAAAGGCATATACCCTTCTGTTAACTTCTAAGAATTTATATCAGTTCATGCAATAGTTCTGAGGTCTTTAGTCATGACAAGAAACCTGACTGACTAAATGCAATACTGATTGGGCAGGCTGTTTTAATTTGTTATAGGTTTGATATTCAGCCTAGCTGGTCTATGAATTTTCATTTTATTTTTGAGGAATGAGCATGATAGGGTTTGGAATGTGCAGATTTATTAGCTTTGTACAGAAGTGATTTCTAATTACTTGAGTTTTGGTCATGAAATAATAAGCAGATCAGTCTACTGTATCTTCTGGTTATTTGACTTTGATCTGACCTGTGTCTGCACTCTTATGTAGAATCAAAAATGTCTCTTATTATTTACATGTATTCCAGAACATCTGAATAAGGAGGTGACACAGTATGCTGATACTATGTCTGTAACAAAGGCAAGTGCTGTCTGTAGCACATGTTATGAGATTTGAGTGACTGAGTAATAAAACAAGAGCAAATAGATTATGGATAGGTAACGTGCATGGGGATGAGACAGGGAGATATCCGAACTCTGAATATGCAGTGATGGAATGTGAGTTTTGAGTTTTGTTTGGCTATGATCTTGGTTATAATCAGTAACTCGTAAAGGAAATTGATTTTTAGCAATTATTTGGAAACTAATAAAAGCGGAGAAAGTAATGTCATTGTGTGGATACCTTGCAGCTTGAATACTGTCTGTGGGTCTGGTCCGCTTATCTCAAAAGTGTATTACAGAATTCAAGCACTAAAATTTGGAGAAGTATCAAAAGTGTCAGAAGGCTCCATCTGAAGAACAACCAGATTGAACTGGAAAAGAAATGGCTGAAGTTAGATATGACAGAGGCTAAGTAACAGTGAAAAGCTGATTTCTATTAACCTTTTCTAAAGGGTATCAATGAGACCTGGCAGACTTAATATAAAAGAAGATAGTTCTTCATGCAACATGAAACTGCAGAGCTCCTTGCAGCTGAAAGCCTATAGCTTTGAGGTGAATATCTCATCACCTTGGAATCTTCTTCCATGAATTTGCCCAACCTCTGACCTATGAAATTCCGGAGTTGCAAACTGTTGGAGAACATTCTAGGGAAGGATCCATGCATGCCTGCTCTGTCCTTATTCTTCCCTGTGAGTTTCTTTTTGGTCACTGCTGGAAACAGGGCAAAATGAATCTTTCAGTCTGACTAGGTACAGCCTTTTTTGCATTAGGAAATGATGCTTCTTCATATTGTAGCTTGAACATTTCTGCAGGAGGATTGAGGAAAAAAGTCTCATAGGTAAAGAGTTCCTGTATCTAAAAATTTTCTGCTTAAAACCAAATTTGCTACTATTCATTTGTTAGTTAGGAAATTTGCCTTCAGGGTTTTAACTGGTGTAGGCTTAGCTTCTGTTTTGGTTTTATAAGGTAGTCTTCTGCCTCACATATCTGGTTAAATATCTGATTGTAGCTTTAACCTGATTCTCAAAGCTTTGAGGCTCACTTAAGACAGTGTTTTTGCTATTCTGAAAAAGCTCCCTTTTTTCCTCCCAGGGTATTGTGTAGAAATGTTCTAGTTAGTTTTTTTACTAAGATACATCCCAGAGTTTGTTTGGTTTTTAAAAGGAAACAAACTCTGATGCAGAAAGTTTTCAAATACATTATATTTAATAAAGTTAATACCCTAAGGTTCCTTCCCAGATCTCACTCTGCCTGCAGATGCTACAGCAACTGTGAAATCATGTACATGTGAAGGGTCATTAATTCTGTGCTTCTTGCCATCATTGGTTTTGTTAGTACTGCTGTGAAAATAATACACTTGGTTTTGTGTTTGGAAGCTTTCAAACATATGTGAGCAGATTAGTCTTGATCATCTGGTAAGATATCAGTCAGATTTGTATCAGCAGAATATTTTGTGAGTTACTTGAGAGGCATCTCCATGATCTGAAGTGAACCATGGTTGTCCTGGAAAGTCAGATCAGATGGAATTCTGTCAAGTTGGATGTTCTGTACGTAGAAAAAGGAAAATTGATTAAAAGACAAAACCAAAAAAGTTTAATATCTCTTTAAAAAATATTTCTTACTGAATTCTGTCTCTTGATGGTAACAAGCATGTTACAGTACTGCAAGTCTTTATTTTACCCTTATCCACTGATAGAAGCTTGCGTTAATAAACACCTTCTCCAAAATATGGCATTGCGAGTACTCTCAAATATCTTGTATTTCTTCCTGTAAAAGTGACAGAATTCTATTGCTGCGGTTGATTGCACTTTTAGAAGCTGTGGAGGAATCAGCTGCTATAAGAAGAATGTTGATATTCAAAATGTTAGTGGTTTGGAAACTCTAAGTGAAAAGACCTTGCTGTTCAAATTCTCTTCACTGTTTTGCAGCTCGGAAAGAGATTTTTGGCCGTTGTAGCATTCTAAAAAAATCATATATGTCTTCAGAGGCATTTATCTTGTTGCCTATGCTTGGAAAGTTTTATTTAATCTGAATCATTTGAGTGTATCATTTCAGTCTGAAGTATTTCTCTTTTTATCTACTGATGCTCTGTGGTTCTCATGCTGCTTTATGATAAGGGCAAAAGGAATGCCTCAATTCCTTTTAAGGGAAACCATGAGATTACTTCTGGAAGACTCTTCACAATAAATTTGCTAGTACTTTACCAGTACAGAAAGCTTCTGAATGACATTAAATGTTTCCACTGTGAGTTCCAAAAGAAAATTATGCATTGCAATTCTTGGGCAAAAGGTTTTGAATTGTAGGCATTGCCTGTAAAATCTCAGTCTAAAACTGTGATCCTGTATTTGCTCAAAGTTAGTGACAGCTCTATTTGGTGATTCAGCCATTGGAGGAAGTAGGTGGGGAAAAGATCCACCCTTGGGAGATGATAGCACAATTTAGGTCACCTTAGCAAGTTGAATTCAGACACTGCATCTGCCATGAGAATTTCTTGTTCCTCTGCATTACCACAGGAACATGACTTACTCTGTATTATTGTAGACTAGATGTAATCTGCACTTCTAAGTATTTGACTTTATGGTCTTTTCATTTGTTGATGTAGTCTTTCATAGATAGATATACGCACACATATATATACATATAAAAAATTTAACAGAATACCTAGAAATTCCTAACTATGAGCGCTTTTGCTTGATCTGAGTAGCTGTTCCGTAAATCAATGAGGACACTGGAACTCTTGAACTGTTCAGCAATCAATGCATATAGGGGCAAAGGTTGAGGAAAGCTCATACTCTTTTGTTTACCCACGTATTGTTAATGCTTCTGTTTTCTTATAGTGAGACGCCTGCTGCAATAGGATCTTCCGTAAGAAAGCAGGGCGCTGCACTGGACACTTATTTAATTGACTGAGTTACACATTTGTTAATCTTTTTTTTGTTTGTTTTTTTTTTAAATTCCTATATGATGACCCTTGTGAATTGCATATGTTGTCCTGGTTTTTCTAAGCTGATACTTTTTAAAATCGTATTCTGCCCAAGAATGCAACATCTATCTAGAGAAGCAAGAGAGTTTTGACTGATGCCAATAAGCTGTGATTAGGAAGGCTGGAAGACTTTTTCTTAATACTACCATCTTCTCTTCTCAACAGATGCGGTCATCCCAGTGAGATACCCTATATTCACTTTTACAGTTGAGCTTCCTCTGTTCTGCTCCATGCTGGTTTCCCAGTTCACTTATTTTGATATATGACAGAAGGGGAAATCTGTGAGTTGGTATCACTCAAGGGTGCTCAAAATACTGGTTGTTCACTATCTCTTGTGACACAGAACTGAGAACAAGTAACAGACTTGCTCTGAGAGTTCAGCAAGCAGTATTTCTTCAGTTAAAAACAAGAAGAGATCCAGTAGTAACTGAGCACGATTACTTAAAAATACTGCAGCAGCATAAAGTTGATACGAGCACTGCTTTCTTTCTTGCATGGTTAGTGCATTTGGTTACTGCCTTAAACTTTTATCATCTTCAACCTTTGAAGTAAAAATCTTTCACTTACGGGGGATGAGTTGTTTAAAAGTAAACGAAGCCTTCACAGAAACATCAGTCCATTGAGCTAATTAAGCAAAGTAGTGAAGTACCTCTTTTTTGGTGACAATAATTCCTGTAACATTCTTGCTCCTGATTTAATGTGACTAGAACAGATTGAACTGATCCTGATTTTAACCTAGCGCAGAAGTGAAAGCTTTTGAACACATATCTGGCTAAAGCCTTCTCGGTGTATGAAGTTGGGGTAACCACTGACTTCTCTTCTGGGGTTGAATTTAAAAGTACCATTTTGTGTGTATGTTTTTTGTTGTTTGGTTTTTTTTTTTAAGGAATTGTTTTTGTAAACTCTCTGTGGTTGTCTGTGCCTCAGACATTTGAGTTTGTACACATTTTTGCAAGGTATATCCATACGTTTTATTACTAGTACCAAAATTGCAGTGCCTCTTCAGCTACTTCTGCCTGCCTCAACTAAAACAGCTTCTTACTATATACATAGAGTTTAAAAAAACATTGACATATGTTAGCTTCTTTAATAGGCTTTTTCTTCCACATATCTCAGGAAACATTCTGTTCACAAACACTTCACTTTACAAACATAGAAGGACAGGGATGCAGCTGCTGGTTTGTTTTTTGCAAGTTAGTCTACACCACAGCCAACAGGCACACCCTTTCCCTTGCCAGTACTTTTTAGAAAACTGAATGCATAAATAAGAAATCTTTTCCTCAGAACTTCTGTGCTGGTGGAACTGACCTGGAATACTTCTCTGATCTGTTGTAGGATGGAGAAGTTGGTGGTAAGGGAAGTCTTACTCTTTCTAATATGTCTCTGCCTTATGAAACTTGCATGTGTGTGGTGCTGAAACAAGGCCAACAGCCCGCTGTGTTCTCAGGATGCAGTTGCGTTAGTTTCGAACTCTAGCTGCTAGTACTTACGATTAAGGGGGCCCCTTTTAGTACAATATCAATGCGTTTAGTGCTGTCCATATTAATGACTACATATGGGAGAGATTCAGAGTTTACTTTGCACAACTCGAAAGCAGGGAGGAGTATGACACAACCATTGAGCAGGAAACTGAATTACTGCTGTTGGATACTGTGAGCTTCAGCATCTTTGGCACCAACTTTCAGAATGGTACTCTTCCTGAATGAGGGCAATAAAATTCATTTTCATGTACGTTAAGGGCAAAACGGTCTGTACAGTCACCCATTACTTGGTGTCAAAAAGCTGGAAATTGCTTTTCTGCATATTTTGAGAGGAGGCTGGTATAGGGGTTGGATGTCCATGTCCCATGGTAATGTTTCATTCCATCAATGACTAGAAAAAAAAAGTTGGTTTTTTGTTTTTTTTTTTTTTTTTTTTAAATTAGCATGTCTGCCGTAGTTTGCAGCTAGATTTTAAAAGTTCTTTGAGCCCTTATTGTTTTTTGGTAAGTCATGGACAACTGACAAAGGACTTACCTAGGAACAAAGGTACCCTTTTAAGATAACAAGGTCCTGCATTCATTTTACAAATCCAGCATAGCATTCATACTTTTTTTTTTAATATCTCATTAGCTGTTTTTGTCATTCTACTTTTTTGGACAGTGACTTTTTGGACACTATGTCTTGATGACAGTACTTCCGCTGAGAATGATTGTTAAGGTAGTGCTGATGCAGTAAAGCTCGAAGGTGTTTGACTTGCAACCAATGTTGTTTATTAAGAAGCTAGAATGATACAAAACCCAGTACTTTAAATGTATTAAAACCTAGTTCACAGTACACTTCGCTTTGAGAGCCAACCAATGGATAATAATCCTAGTTCAGTAAGGTACAACATGATCAGTTGACCTAATATGGCTATTAGTTTTTTATGCATTACCCCAGGAAAACCAAAAATTGTTATTAATAGAAGTAACAAAGACTTAAACATTATATTGTGACATAAAGACAAAACCAAACCTGGGCTATTTGGCAAATTGAGCAAGAGTGTGCCTTAATGTTGCAAAATTTAAAGGCTTGGATCTGGAAACTAAAAGGGCAGAATTTGACTTAGAAAGGAGGCTTCACATGTTGTCTACATGTCTAAGCTCCAAGTGTAGTCAGTGGGGCCAATTGATCTGTTAGCTTCATCCCCAGCTTTCCAGCTGGTCGCTTACTGGTGGATAAAAAGCTGGACGGGAGCCAGCAATGTGTGCTTGCTGCCCAGCAGGCCAACCGTATCCTGGGCTGCACCACAAGAAGTGTGGCCAGCAGGTTGAGGGAGGTGATTCTGCCCCTCTGCTCTGCTCTGGTGAGACCCCACCTGCAGTGCTGCATCCAGCTCTGGAGTCCTCAACACAGGAAGGACATGGACCTGTTGGAGCGGGTCCAGAGGAGGGCCACAAAAATGATCAGGGGGATGGAACACCTCTCCTATGAGGAAAGACTGCCTGTGTTGGGGTGGTTCAGCCTGGAGAAGAGAAGGCTCTGGGGAGACCTTATGGTGGCCGATCAGTACTTAAAGGGTGCTTATAAGAAAGATGGCAGCAAACTTTTTAGCAGGGCCTGTTGCGACAAGACAAGGGGAAATGGTTTTAAATTAAAAGGGTGTAGATTTAGACTAGATAGAAGGAAGACGTTTTTTTACAGTGAGGGTGGTGAAACACTGGCACAAGCTGCTTAGAGAAGTGGTAGATGCTCCATCCCTGGAAACCTTCAAGGTCATGTTGGACGGGGCTCTGAGCAACCTGATCTGGTTGAAGGTGTCTCTGCTCATTGCAGGGGGGTTGGACTAGATGGCCTTTAAAGGTCCCTTCCAACCCAAACTATTCTATGATTCTACAAAAACCAACCAACCTTGGTTGACTGCAATAGGAGCTTCAGCTGTGGTCATCTAAATGTAAGGGGCTTTTATCTGAATCTCGCTCCAAAAAAAACTTGACAGTTACAGCCAGTGGTCAGCAGGACAAAGAACTCCCTGTGCAATTTGTCTGAAAGGGCTAACACAAGCCATTGATACAGGAACAGTAGGGTATTTCTGCTGGAGTACTTCTGGAATATTGTATTGGACAGCTAGTTAATGGGGGAGGTTAGTGAAGAACAGGAAAAGCTGAAGAATAGAATTGGTAATAGAGTGTTCACACTAGCAGACAGTGATAGGATAACCATTATTAGTTTTAAGACTAATAATGGAAATTAAAAATATGTAACTAATGAATATAAATTTAAGTGAGGGTAGCTAGCTGTTGAGATAACTTAGTTACGGTTTATCTTCCAAAACTGAAATTGTTTACCAAATTCAAATGCAATGATCACATTTGAAGCCGAAATTAACAGGGAATTCCCTTTTGTTTTGTAAGACCAGAGAAGGTCAGTCTCTGTCACCCAGTCTGAACAGGTAGGCTGGCAGATAGTAGATCCTGTTGCATGAACCTGGTATTGTGCTTTGAAATATATTACACAGATTTGGGATGTTTGTGGTTCTTTTTTAAAATTGCTTCTCAAAAGAAAACTCCTGCAAGAAAAGCTTTTAGGTAAAAGACATATTAAACACAAATAACACTAAGGTCCTCCTTGGTTTTGTTGGATCTTTAGCTGTGGCATGTATATGGAAATAGTATATCAGCTTTACACACTTGCATGTTCTATGTTTATTTTTATACATATACATTTATACATATTTGTACTGAGTCTGGCTGAGTTGGAGTTAATATTCTTCACAGCCGCTCTTGGGATGCTGTGTTTTGGATTTGTGACCAAAACAATGCTGATGGTACACTTACGTTCCACCTGTTGCTGAGCAGTGTTTGCACAGTGTCAGTGCTGCCCCCATTTCGTAGTCTGCCCTCCCAGTGAATAGACTGGGGGCAGTGCACAAGAGGTTGGGAGAGGACACAACCAGTTCAGATGACCCAAAGAAACCAAAGAGATATTCCGTAACACCATATAACATCATGTTCAGCAATAAAGAGGGAAAAGAGGGGAGTTTAGTGAGGTTAGCCATCTTTTGCTCAGGAACTGGCTGGGCTTAGGTCTACCTGTAGGAGATGGTGAGTGATTGCTTTTGCATCACTTGCTTTGTTTGTTTTCTTTCTCTCTTCTCTTGCTTCTCCTTTGCTTACTAAACAATTTTATATTGACCCATAAGTTTTCTTGCCTTTCCTTTTCCTCCTCTGGGGGTGGGGGGAAGAAGTGAGTGAATGAGTGGCTTTGTGGTGCTTAGCTGCCTACTGGGGTTAATCCACAACAATATCTTATATGTGTGTGCATATAAATGTGTACAGATGCATATATTTATAAAATATATACATATATAAAATATATCTCTTATTTATGGTCCTCCTGAAATGAAATAAAAATCTTCATGCTTTTGCTGAGTAATTTAAACTTCATCGTACACAAATGGGAGATGATTTGAAAGTGTTTTAGAACAATGCATTATATCTTATCCACTTGTCAATTTACAGTAGCTGAAACTCTCACTTTCTTACTGTGCTGTAGATTAGTCTTCAGTGGACTGATTGTACAGGTGAAAATAATTAGACTGACTGGAAAATAAATGCTTTCAATATGAATAATTTGGAGGGCATAAGGGAGCTTGCTCACTACTAACCTGAAAGATTAACTTTTGAGAATTTTTTTTCTAGTGGATTATACAATTACATGCGAAACGATATGTTTAGTCAGAAAAATTTGAAGTTGAATACAGAAAATATAAAATAATTCCGTGAATCTAGAGTAGAATTTAATCCATATGTAATTTTGAAAGTGATCTCTATATGATAGCCAAAAATATGTAATATTGTCATACCTTATTTTCAAGTATCATCACGGTTCTTTGGACCTTACAGTTTAAGTATTGTGTGTATCAGCTTTACAGCCATGAATGAAAACTTTTTCTTTTAATCAGGATGAAAATAATACAGAGAATGCTGTAAGTTCTTCAGATGCTGAGAAACAGGATTCTCCTCCACCAAAACCTCCACGGACCCGCAGGTAGTTAACTATGTTAATATACTATTTTAAGCTGACAGATTGACATTCTTCATAAATAAAAAATAGAATAAAACTACTGATACTATAAAGACTTTTAAGTTGCAATTTTTTCTATTTATAAATAGAAATCTACATAATACAAATAGAAGTCTTGTAATTGGCTCTGTAAATATAAGCTTTAATATCTTTTTTTTTTAAATATATAATCAAACTGGAGTAGTGCAAGGTCAGGCCAGTAGTGGGAATTCCTATTCGTTTGATACTTTAACGGTTAAAAGTAGAAGATGAGAATTAACCCCTTCTTTCCAGTACTGCATTTGGCAGGATACAAATGATGTGGTAAAGTAAGCCCATTTTTGAGGGGCTAGCAAGATGAGAGCAGTGGTTACACAGTAAAATGAATTTTAAGTCCTAAAATATTCTAGGTTTGATAAAGGAGGAAGTTTAAATATGTGCGTATATATATATAGAAAATGTAATGGGATGTAGAAAGCCATTTGAAACTTGGTGGCTCAGAATGGGTAGCAGTGTGTGATAATATTCAATATTGCAACATAGTCTTCTTGTCACAGGAATAAACATAGTTTAAAACTGGGTATGGAAGTGTTCTACTTTGCTATCACCTAGTAATTTGGACCAGATCTGGAATATTGCATGTGATTCTAACGCCCATTCTAATGAGGATATTGGAGAACTACCATAAATGGACTTACCGCTCTACTTCTTTAGTGGCCCCAGGGATGGTATTTGCAGTAAGATAACTTCGGAAAGAATGTATGATAACAACCATTAATGATACAGTAGGATAAGAATATGAGTAGCTGTTGTAGTTAACTTAGCATTAGTTACGTCAAGCAGAAGTTAGAGGAGAATACGACATTGAAAGAGAGAGATCGAAATGAGTTGCAGCTTTTCACAAAAAAATGGCACAGTTTGTGCTATGTAGGTAATATTTTTGCCTTATTTAGATTAATGGTAATGTGATTGTATTCAATTATGTAGATTAAGATAATGACAGAGGAGTCTGTTAACCTGTGTTCATGATGAGTTCCAAGCTCTTCTTAAAACTTAGTCACTGAACTTAGATATGATTTTTGTTCAATAGGTAATTTCCTTATTAGCATTCCTTGAAATAATCTTAGGTGTACCTAGGTTTTTATCATTTTTATATATTCATGTAATAATCATATATGCATAATTCATGTTTTAGCACACAACTGTTCTGTCTTATCTGCATTGCATTGTTATTTACTTGCTGCGTTATTAAGCGAAAATCTTTTAATCTCTCTTATAAAACCTGGTCTTTTTTGGGCCTGCTTCCATAAACTCATTCTTTCCCATCTGCCAGCACTGGCAGGAAGATTGGTTCCTTAGAGGTGAATAAATGGAAGCTTTTAGCAAAGCTGTTGTCTTTTTCAAATGGAGATTATTTTTGAAAAACAATTAATTACACCCCTCATGGAGGACGCTTCTGTGGAAAGACTTTATTTGCTGTTAGTCACATCTGCTCAGAATACCCACTAATGAGCATGTTTTTTCTTGATGTGGGAGGTAATTTCACAAATCTGCAGCCTGATTCAGTCAGGACGTGGAGCCAGGTTTTGTGTATTGTGGATGTTCTGGCATGGGTTGACATCCTTTTCCTGGGAGGATGGGAGAGCAGAATCTGTGAAAGATTCTAATTTAATTCCCATATGGAGAGGGAAACTTAAACATGATACATCTCCTTATTGCATCTCTAGCTTTTTTCCCCCAAACCATTCTCTTACCACTTTTTTCATGTCTTTTTTATTATTTTTCTCTATATTGCTGTGACTAAAAATATCTTGGTACAACTATGTTAAGTATTTGTCTACATCTTTTCTGTAGAATGTTTTCAAGTAGTGTCTAAGAACCATTGCCTTTACAGATAAGTTCACATTCAATAGATACTCTGAAATAATCTAGTTTAACCCACATTTTAGTTTAGTTTAGAATTTTCTCTGGGAACTTGCTTAAAATATTTTGTTCAGTAACATTTTTAGGTTGACACCCAAATTTGTACTTGAGTTGTACGTGCGCTGTCTCTGAAGAAGTTACAAGCAAGTTGCTAAAGTTAATATTTTTAAAAGGAATAAGGCTTTTAAGCTCTTTATATGCTGTGTTGTATTTGGTTCTAGAATGTGTAATTAGTAAGGCAACTTAAATCTTCCCTTAAAAAAAAAAATTTAACAGTTGTTTTTTTTCTAAAGCAAAAAGGACTACGGTGACTAATACTGAACAGTATGCATGCCAGCTTGGTTTCAGGTGAACTTGCCTGAGATGATCCTGACTGAGCAGGAAGAAAATTGGTTTACATCTCTTGATCTCAGGATGCTTGTCTTCCATATTGCTATCAGACCAAGCTATGTTTGCTTAGATGGTAATGATTGTGATTCCTGTTAGTTGTTTTCTGACAGCCCTGAGGCTGCTTGCTGGATGAGATGGTGGCATCTCCTGTACTTTACTAGCACTTTTCGGTGGCTAACCATGCGGTACATTGTACAGTTTTTCCATAAAGGCGTCTTTCTTGCCTTTTCTCGTTTGTGACAGGATCGTAGGACAGGTAATCTCTGTATTATCTTTAAATTTGTAGATGTCTTCCTCTTGATACTGGCTACACTTTTAAGTTAACTCTCATGTCTGTACTAAGGATGAGATGCCGCTGAAGGCTTTTGCCATTTAAGATTGGAAGCTTACTCAGGGAGGGATAATTAATCCTCTTAGTACTTGCTTCAGCTTGGGGATGTCTTGGGGAAGGAGTGCTACAAAGTATTCTAATTGTACTTTTCTAGGCTTCTTTTATGTCTGTCTCTTCTTGGAAGTTACAAGTATCTTTAGGCTATTGATATCAATTCGATATTAAATTGGAATTTTGTTTACTTATATTAACTCACCATGAAGCATCTAACTACTTGTTTTGCAGAGGTTCTGAAATTGTATTGCCTTCCAACCTTTTACTACCTTGTGATGCTTTGATGTAATTCATATTTGCTGTACAATATGTAAATGTAGTCATTTAGGTTAACGTCTATTTGCATTTGATGTCAACATTAAAAAAAATTCAAATAATATTACTGCTTGATTATTACGAAGGTAAACAAGAACAACTCATGAGTGCATACATCAGTACCTTATTCTAGAAGTTGCTTGGCTTTGCAGTTTATGATGATTTCTTGTGAAAGTCACCTTGACCTTACATCTATGTTAAATTTCTTTGGAGGACTTGGTGGGGTAGAAAACATTCTTTGTTAGACATGTTTATTTTTAGGCTAAGGCAGGAAGAGGGTATAAATAAGTTTTTTTACTTTATCGTTAGATACAAGACTGTAAAGAACCACAGTTTTTTAAATTTGCAATTTAGGACTGTACGTGATTCTATATGATTGTACAATTGAAGCTTTTACTTCAAATCTAGAAGCAATGATTGGTACTTCAGAATTCAGAGGGAGCATCTTAATATCTTGATGGAATAGTCCATGAAATATTTTTGTATTTAGTAGTTCGTTCTCAAGTATTTGGCAAAAAGGGTTGTTTATTTTAATCAGGCTTGGTTACAGAAAATTCTTTATTTTCAACTTCAAATGCAATTTGAAAGAAGTGGAGAAACTAAGACATAACTCACGAAAAGAAAAGATGAGGTAACAACTTTTTTGTATGCAGTGTAATGAAGGGCTATGTGCTACTGTCTGAAGGAGAAAGGGTAAAATACTGTAGCAGTTTAACTTTCTTCAGATTATGCTTGGACCTCAATCTAATGACATTAAAATACATTTGAAGGGTTACATGTAATTCTGTTTCATTTCAAGCCCTGCAGAACCCTCTCTTTGTATTTTTTGCAAAGCTAAAATAAAAACCATTGATTGGTGTTCCTTGTTAGCTGGCACTCTCTGATTTGTGTGTCACAATTAAAAACCCAAAAAGCCTCATGTCACTAAATTTTACAAGAAAAATTAACCAGTTGGTTATTTTTATTCATTTCTTATACTTTTATATAAATTATCTGTAGTATAGTTTGTGACAGCTTCACTGAACTGCAGCTTTTCTTCCACATGGATGACTGATTTAATGCTTACGTAGAATAATGTGGCTGTCTAGCTTCAGCCTGCTTACAGTGAGTTTAACTTTCCTATTTTAATTATGAGGGAGGATGTAGAGCTTGGTATCTATTTTTGGTTGATCATAGCAGCAATATTCCATGACCTTGGCATCACTCTCTTTTTTTATTTGAAAATAAAACCCTACAGTATGCTGTGTAGAATAACCATGATTACTTAATTTTTTTTATTCTTTTGAACACTGGCCAAGTTTCACTTAAATCTGAACCCAGGGTGCCCTGTTTTAATAATATAGCTCTTTTCCATTAAGGCTAGAATGGCTTAGATCTTAAAACATTCTAAAAATTTAGAGTATATTGCAGAAAAAGCAAAAATAATGTTGCCATTGCTTCATTTTGGTTTTGTTTGACAAATTGTAGTTGATTAATTTTTATTATGAAAAATAATGAAAAAAATTTATTATTACCTAATGCATGGTTTACCTGACAGCTGAGAAGCCATTAACTTTGAGGTCTTTGGCACTAAGGCTGCATCAGCTGCACAGGTTGTGTGGCGATAAAAGCGTATGAAAAAGCTGCCTTGATCATCTAGGGAAATTCCATATACAGTTATGCAGCGGAATTACAAAATAATTGGTAGCAGTTGTATATGAAGAGACACTGTCAAGGCTGAGTTACAAGATAGCTTTCAAATTTTTTATTGCACAGTGTGATTTTACAAATGTACGTGAGAAATGCTTGCTTTTGCAATATATAGAAGCAATGCAGGGTTAGTTTAAAGGTGTAATACATGAAAGCTTACTTCTCTTTCTCAAATGGTTTGGTATTCTTTGGTTCACTGACTTCTCTGTCTCTATCCTCTTTCATGAGCTTTCTATTAGTTCCTGGTAATTTAAATCAAGCTGTTTTTACTATACTGTCTCCTGTTGTTTGGAATAATATTAGTAGTTCATCTTCAGATAATTTTCTGCCTCTGGGGGGAGAAGTGTCTATAGAGCACAGCTGTTGGAGGAAGTGCCCAAAGAAAGCATTATGCAGCAGCCCAAAATGCCCAAGATTTTCTGGCAAGAGTTTTAGAAAAAGCTACAGCCAAAAGACCTCTTAAAGGTATACATTTCCTAATATTTCTGCTTTGTAAAAAGAAAAAAAAACATTATTCGCAATGCAGAACATGTGAAATAATAATACTATGATGTCAGTAAAATGGAAAAACTGTTACATATTCGGAGAAAACCAAGAAATCCTTGGTGGCATCTATTTCCTTTAAAAAACAAAACAAAACAACCCAAAAAACAACCAACATCAGAATGCTCTTTGGGCATCTCATTTTCTGAGGANTCATATGGTTTTTACACAGTGTGCACTTCATGTCAGCTAAATTTGGTCTGCATCATTAGCCTTACAACTATGGAGAAACTATTAAATACACAAATATAAAAATAAAGTTCTGGTCATGTGTAGAAAAGAAAAACAAAGGAAGATATTTGGTATTAAGCAGGCTGTAGGGCTTTTTAAAGAAATTTTTCATGACTTCATTGAAAATGGAATTCCATATGTCAAGTTCCTCTGAGCCACTTCTTAAGAAAGAAGAAAGCAAAAAAGTACTGAAATCCTGCCACAAGAGGGCCTTTCTTACAAAGTCTGCAAAAATCCTTCTGAGGAAGGATGTGAGCAATCTTTGAACTACCAATGAGGATTAGTTGTGGCCTGAATGCATGTCTTTGATATTCTAACGACGATTTGAGTGTGTTGACTTAGTTCTTGCCTACCCCATTAATCATATTTTATAACTATTGTCTGTATGCAGTGGAAGCACTGCTTGGAGTTCAATATTGGTATGAAAGCATTACTACTGCAGAGATAGATGGATAGATATCTAAAATATTGTGAAAATACAGATAACTTACACAATTGTGTTTTGTTTTTTTTGCAGTTGCCTTGTAGAAGGAGATGCTAAAGAAGAAATATTGCAGCCTCCAGAGCCTCAGCCAGTACCACCAATCTTAACACCATCTCCCCCATCAGCTTATCCAACAGTCACTACTGTGTGGCAGGACAATGATAGATACCATCCAAAGCCAGTTTTGCACATGGTTTCGTCAGAGCATTCAACAGACTTCAACGAGAATTATAATAAGTCAACAGAACATTCAGGGAAGAATGAACCCAGTGAACGTGCAGAGAAAAGGCTGGAGCGCAACTTAAGTTTTGAAATCAAGAAGGTACCTCTTCAGGAGGGACCACGAAGCTTTGATGGGAACTCCCTGTTGAACAGGGGACATGCAATTAAAATTAAGTCCGTGTCATCCTGTGTAGTTGATAAGAGCTTTAAATCACAGGAACAGATTTCAGGGGATTCATTTGTAGATGCTTCTCAAAACTCATGTATGGAATGCAGCGTGCCACAGTCTAGCACAGCCTTAATANCCAACATCAGAATGCTCTTTGGGCATCTCATTTTCTGAGGATGGATATTCTTCAATATTAATATGGCAAAGGATGATTTTGACAGAGAATTTCTCATTTGAACACTGTAAGCTCTCATTTAAGAGTGAAGGAATGAAATTTAACTTCACATATAATGGGGAACATTTTAATAGCTCTGTTTAGCTGTGTATGAGGAAGATGATTAAACAGCTTTTGGGTTGCTGACTTGTGCAGTGTTTCCTGTATCACCAGTTCTATGCATACCTCCAAGGGGGCTGTTTGTATACATGTGGGGTTCTGTTTACTAGTGAATCAAATGGGAGAGTGATTTCATTAAACAGTAATCAGTGAAGAATTTCATGAATTTTGACTGGTATTAGGGGCCTATAATCTTGTCATATCTAGTTTAATGCTAATTTGCTTCTTTAGCTAATTGTAATGCTTAATGGTATGTCTGTACCAGATAAGAAATTAGTTTTGCTGATTGCATGTATCACTCTGGGTCAGGAAAATGAGGTCAGTAAGGGAAAAACCTCATTTTCAGTAGAAGGATTTAGTGGAGATTACTGATGAGCATCACTGCTGGTAAAGCAGGCATGTAACCATTTATGCAAGTGAACTCCCTCTGTCCCCCCCGGTTCCCCCTGGTCCCCCCCTCCCGGTTCCNCAGAGCCTCAGCCAGTACCACCAATCTTAACACCATCTCCCCCATCAGCTTATCCAACAGTCACTACTGTGTGGCAGGACAATGATAGATACCATCCAAAGCCAGTTTTGCACATGGTTTCGTCAGAGCATTCAACAGACTTCAACGAGAATTATAATAAGTCAACAGAACATTCAGGGAAGAATGAACCCAGTGAACGTGCAGAGAAAAGGCTGGAGCGCAACTTAAGTTTTGAAATCAAGAAGGTACCTCTTCAGGAGGGACCACGAAGCTTTGATGGGAACTCCCTGTTGAACAGGGGACATGCAATTAAAATTAAGTCCGTGTCATCCTGTGTAGTTGATAAGAGCTTTAAATCACAGGAACAGATTTCAGGGGATTCATTTGTAGATGCTTCTCAAAACTCATGTATGGAATGCAGCGTGCCACAGTCTAGCACAGCCTTAATACCTTTACCAGAAAGTCTGCAGAGTCAGCAGGTTTCTGATACTCCACCAAGACCAGATCGTCTGCCTCTGACAGAAAAGGGACATGCCACGTGGTCACTGCATGGGCCTGAAAATGCACTGCGTACATCAGTGTCTGAAGACATGTCTTCAGACATCTTATGTCATGGTGTTAAAACTCTTTCTCTGGTATCAAACACCACAGTTGAACATCCTTCCAGTGATAATGTTGATCATACTACTATTTCTGTTCGAGCACCCCTCTGTTTTACTAATCCTCTTCATTCAGATGATTCTGACACAGATGAGATGAACTTTGACGGAGCCATGAGTAAAAGCGCATCTAATGTTTCAACCGCAAGTGCCACAGTTTCTGCTGCCACTAATACTGAAAACATTTCTGCCAGAAAAGTATTGCCAATGTCTATCGCTAGGCAAGACTTAACAGCCGTAACATGTTCTGAAGATGGCAAAGGTAGGTTTCATTGTGGTTCCGAAGTGCTGCTCTTTAACCTGGTTGCATCTTCAGAATTGGACAACATAAATTTCTTTACAATGCAGTTTTCTAAATGAAAATTTAAACTGTAGTACGGCAGCTTCAGAAGGGGCACAACTCTCTTCCAGTTTTCGTTTTGCATGTGATCTATATCTGTTACACTGTTGGTACTACAGACCTTGATAAGCTGCTTCAAAAGCTTTATTGCGAGGTCTGAATGCATTCTTAATTGCAGGTTTCTGTATTATTGGTTGGCACATTGTTTTTCTCCATGTTCAATTTCATGGAAGTGTCTATAATAATGGCAGTTTTGAGTAGTCAAAGTATTTTAAACAGGCTTGTCCAAACATACATCAAATTTATGCTTACTGGTTGATGTGCTGGTCCTAAAAATGTAGATGTAACCTCTTTCACTGTATCAGTCTTTGAAGTTGCTCGTGATTTGGCTCCTGCATTTTAATAGCATTGTAAATATTTAGCCCTGCTTTCCTCTTTTGCTGTACATGGCCAGGGGGAGACAAAGTAATGTTGCTGTTCATCTAAAAATCCAAGTTCTGCTTTAGTAGTGCTTTGAAAATTACTCAGTTGCTTTTAATCTCTTACTGCTTTTTGGAATTTTTTGAGCAAGGAAGGTTTGCAAGATGCTTCTGCAAAAAGTTACAACATCACTTACTGAAGGCAAAAGGGTCCTAAAATATGTAGATTCAGATTTCAGTCAGGCTGGCACATTTAGTTCAGTTGGGGACATAGTTGGGAAGAACAAATTAGGCCTCAGCAACTGCCTGTGCAGAGTCCAACAAGGCACGTAGTACGGCTGTGGAGCTGAAAGGAGAACATGAGCTCCTGTATTTAGATCTGACTCTTGTGCTAGGAGCTCCTCACAGTGATGGCCTTGCTTCAGGAGTCTGTGCAGACTACATGACTTCCTGAGGTGAAATGGGGCTCAGCTGGCAAAATGCAGAGCCAGCTGTATTGAAAATACTTGCTTTGTGAACTAAGTTTTCACCAAAAGTCATATATTCAGAAATGTTAACTATTTTGCAGCTTTAAAAACAATCTGTTTCTATAGATTTTGTGATATTATATATACGCATAAAACAATACTTGCAAATACGTGTATGTTTTTAACCCTGTGACACTTTAAAAAAGTGCTCTGCGTATTAAAAACAAAGACCTTTATGTCATAGTTACTTCAACGTTTATACCAAGCAGTCCTTCTTGGATTTGTTTTTGGTAGGTTTTCATGCTATAGTATTTTTCTAACACTGCTTTTAGCCAGGCTTTTTTCCTTCTTTTGTAGGGCAATCATTGTTTATCACTGTTTGAAAATCATTACCTCTCTACACATCTCTTCATGTAGTTGCTGTAAGAACATGCAAATAAAATAAGTAATATGTCATGAATATGACAAAGAATGGGAGAAATGTCACTCAATAATTTTTCATGTAACTGCATATCAGAAACATCCTGAAATAACAGTACAGCCTTTGTGCTGCTTGTGTGTTGCTGATTTCATAGGAACGGCATAACATGTTTAAATTTTTTATAATTTGTCTCTTGTTATCGAGGGTGCATCTGTTCTTTTTTGTAGTGAACACTTCCTATTTTATATTCAGGTTGCAGGTCTTGTAATCCATCTCAGACTCAAGAATATAGGGTTAGATCGCTTTGCACCAGTGATCCTAAACCATGATTTATAGTAGCTTTTTCATTTTCATACTTGTTCAGGACTCTTCTGTCTGAAGCTGGGGATGTACAATCATCAATGAAGCTTGCCTGTGAACTTACCAGCACCCTAGTTGCTTAACCATAACTGTTGGTGTGCATGATCTAATCATATAATTAAATGCTCTTTTTAATTCAAATGAAGTTAAAAGTAGTTGTACCCTGAGGTTAAAAAAAAAACACCTCAAAACAACAACCCCACAACAACAAAAAACTCACTTTCAGTTAGTGCATACTTCAGTAATGACTTTATTTGCAGATTTTACAGATACTATTTCAATAAATGAAATTTTTCTTACGCTGTATAGTAAACTTGAGATGGAGCAAGTCTCAGAAAAGTCACTTTGAACACAGTGGCTTGTAAAATGTGATGGAGTTCCTGTCATTGCTGCTGGCATGTTGGCAGGGCAAGCTTCATGGCTTGATTAGACAAAACATGTCTTCATGATTTTATGCATCTTGTGTAGAATGCAGTTGTCAGATGAGACTTCTTATGGCAGCAGCTACTTTGAATTGTTTTAAACCTTTAATTTCTGGTCCAAATTCCTTAGCAGGCAGGAGTGGGGCTTTTGCTGCTAGAGCAGCTTGTGTTAGTACAATCCTGAGAGGCGAGAGGGAACGGACTGGGGACAGGATGTGTTACTGGCAACAATGGTACCCGTCTCCTCTGACTCCTCCTCCTATTTACCCTTCTGTTTAGTAAACCTTGCACTAGACTGTTTAACTAGTTTATATCGGTGGTGTGGGAGCCAGCCTGCGTGGGCCCTGAGATGGACTTTAGAAGCAAAACTGAGACTTAGGGCTTTAGAGAAGTGGTTGACATGGAGCTTCGCTGGAACTTACTGTTGCACAATGCAGTCCTGAAAAGCAATGTTCATAAAATAGTTGTAAAATATTCATAAAATAGGTTGGAAGGGACCTTTAAAGGTCATCTAGTCCAACCCCCTTGCAATGAGCAGGGACATCTTCAACTAGATCAGATTGCTCAGAGCCCCGTCCAACCTGACCTTGAGTGTTTCCTCAAACATTTCCAGGAATTGCTTAATGACCTTGCATAGTGCAGTCTAGCAGTGCTGTATTGACTTTGGAAGTAAATATGGTTAGAGCCACTTAAGAAATAACAAAAATCACTGCTCATCAGCAGTAAGTTACTGTTGTCAGCATAGCTATCATACATATTTTCAACAAGCTTCTTACCATAGTTTGGGAGCTTCATTAGTGGTTCAGTTAGTAGGCACCAACTGTGTATAGTTACTAGTATCTGCAGAAGAATTCAAGAAGCCAATGTGTTGTAATGAACTTCACTTGGCAGTGGCTGCAAATAGACATGTAATGTCAATTAAGGTACAATAACTACTATGGTTACAGTTATTGGCTAGTTACTTGTTCAAGAAGCAAATGATACCACTCCAGTGCAGACTGTTAATTCTGCTTATACTCTGTTGCTGAAAGAATGAAGAGAAAGTATTCATTGGAGTTGCTGAGGATTTTTTCTCCAAAAGATTTAGACTGAAAATGTATTCTACTTTTCTTTCTTCCGTCACATTCAAACTGGTTCTTAGCCCCTTAAAGAAGATAGCGTTGTTAGCATGGAGTTGCTCCCAAGGCGTTAGCATGGTAAAACAAAACAGTTTATAACATTTAGAGCAAATTTTCCTATTGCTTTAAATTTCATACAAAGTTTAGGATGATCTCACTTATCAAAAGATCAACTTTTAAAAATCTAGAAGGAAAATTTAAGGGTGTTTTTTAACTTATCTAAATCTCGTGTTTGATTTAGATGCTGATACTAGTGAAGATTCCTCTCCCCCACTCCCAGAGAGAACACCAGAATCATTTGTATTAGCAAGTGAACAGAGTGAGTTTTTAATGTTTTGTGATAATTGGAGATAAAATGTGAAATGCATTTCAGTATTGTATTTGAATGCCCCTGCTTTTTGGTTAATCTTAAAGTGTTGGAGCAAGTTGTAAAATGGAATGAAATCTAGCATGTGTAATGGCTTATTTTGAGGTTTAACTTTCACAAGCCCTTGAACACAGTCAAATTATTTCTCATTTTCTCACGAAGCATGCTGTTACATGATATTTAAGTATATTGGAGACTCCAATATTGATTTTAGTGGAACTGGTTTTCAATCAGGGTATGGAAATGAGATACCAGGGGGGAAATGCAATACAGTTAGGGGATTCCCCAGCTATTTTAGGTAGTTTCCTACTGCTCCCAGGTAGGGAATGGGAAAACACATGAACAATGCTTATCTGATTCTCCTTTCCTGGGCAAAGGAAAGATGATGGCATTTAATGCTGCACTGCATCTTGTGAACAAGCCCAGTTTATATAAGTTTAACATAGTTTACTCTTTGCCTGTGTCAAAAGGTTAACTGAAAGAGAAAACTGACACTTAACAATGATGTGCTTATGTCTTCATATTTCATTCATCAAGCCAGTAATGGCAGAATACAAAAAAGATTAATTGAAATGAAGTGATAAATTAGGTTGATGTTTGGTATCTTCCAAAAACCCTGGTGTGGTGTAGTTATTTACTGAGGTTTTTGTTTAGTGTTACTTAGTGAAACTTTCAAAAATTTTTGGCCAAAGTAGTACAGATAATTTCAGCATAAAAACACTGAAGTTTTGTAAATATGTCCCTTGAGCGTCGTAAGCATTGGTAGTTCAGAGTCAAAGTGTTCCTTTCTTTGGATATTATGGCTTGCTTCTTTTCTGGGAGAACACAAGAAGCAAAGCTTTTTTTCTTAAGGAAAAAAAAAAAAGAAAAGAAAAAATGTCTCTTTCGGACTGGAATCACTCAAACCACATCAATTTTGATTGTGTTTTTGCATGATATTAGTAAAGGACAGGTATGCTGTCCCGACTTGTGTGTTTTCTTTACTTAGTATGTCTTTTTCAGATCTACTGTTACAGCACAGCTGGTATAACAAAGTTTTTAAAACATTATTGAAAAAGAAGCTAATTCTCCTATTGGTTAGGAAACCCCAAATGAAGGAAATGAACGTCCACAATGCAAACACTGCAGTCTTGTGTTTTGAATTATGTTGTGGAGTCTTCCCTTATCTTGAAAGCTCTTCATGTAAAGAGAGATTCATGTTTCTACAAGCATTTAATTTTTAAAAAGTTGCTTTATAGCACATTTCTAATGCTTTGTTCTAATGCTGCATCACAGAGAGAACTCAAGTATGTTGAGTTTGATTTAATTTTTCCTAGGCACACCCTTGCCGAAGCCAGTTATGATTGCACAGTCTGAGTGGAGCATATTGCGTGATCAGCATCTCCCTGAACAGACAGTCTCTGCAGTAAGTCTGTACTAATCAGTCATTTATAGTTCGTTTGGGAGCTACAACTAAAAGCAAAATGCATACTTGTGAAAAGTTACAGCTGTTGATCATCTACAACTAGCCAGTTTTTCCTCTGCCTGAGCTGCTGAACTGATGTGTTAACAGCATGTTTTCTTTCCAAGAAAACGATCTGGTTTTCCAAGTTCAGCAGGACTTCTAAAAGTCATCTTTAATATAGCTTAAATTATGGCTTTTAAGAGTGTAAATATGCTGATTTTATGGAGCTTGCTGTCTACCCTTAATTGATGGTAGGCTAATTCAAGCCGGAGGAGAATTGCAGTCTCTAGTCTAACCTGCTGCATGAAGCAGGNAAGGAGTGTTTTTTCCACTTCTTAATCTGTCCAGTAACCCCCTAAAAATGGAAAGTTCAAGTAACCTAACAACTTGAACTGATAAAGTGTTTTGGGAGTATTTTTATTAGAAGATTAGAAACTGCCAGGGAGAAATCTTTCACATGGAAATTCACAAATATTGAATGATCTAACCTTAAAATAAATGTATACATGTGATTACTTCAAAAGCTACTTCCAGCCCATGATGCTTTAATTTCATTGACAAATCTCTAAAAATTACAGTAGTCTTGCAACAAGCCCATCCCTTACTTCGAAATATGTTTTTCCTACTGAACAAAAATTTGTCTGAAGTTGGCTTTTGCTCTGAAGATAGATCTAAGTATATTGTCAAAACACTGGCATTTCTGAAAAGACTTTCTGTGTTTAAAGCTTCTAAGGTTTTCTGAGAAAGCAAGTTACAAATCTAATTTAAAAATTGATGTTAAACTTTGGGTGTGCTAAAATAATGAAGACCAAAAGTACTGAATTTAAATGCATATTATAATAACAATATTTTTGCAACTTAATTAGAACCTTTCCATGTTATTGCAATAGAAATTGTAAAAGTTAGTGAATTAATTTCTTTAATTTCATAGACAGGAGTAAACCTGAAATAAGTTCAGCAGTGATATGTGTGTGTGTGCGTGTGTATGTATGTATATGTATGTATGCTGCATATTTAACAAAGTCTTTAACTTTTGATCTTCTGAAAAGGCTTCAGTAAGAAGTGTAGATCAGCTGATGTTTAACTTTGCAGCAACATGCTTTAGCTGTAAGCTTATGTCTGCCATGTATCTTCTATGTATGCTTGAATGGGCTTGTACAGTCCATTTGGAGCTGCATGTTAAATAGCTGGTAGATTTTTTTTTTTAAATAAATCAGTTTTCAAAAATACTACAGATTTGCTAATAGGATGATTGTACAAGTAATGCAACACATAATTACTTATGTCTTCTTAAGCACCTTTAGAAAGAACATGAACAGATGCATTTATATTGATGTATTAAATGGTACTGTGAGCTCTTGCTATAAATAGGTGCTACGTGGGATTTTAAAAAAACTTTAAAAAAAAAAATCCATATTTGGCAAACAGGAACGTGTCACTGTCATTGAACATCTGCTTCATAAACAATTTTGAAATATGTTTTTTAAGAAATGAGATACTGGCTTTTAAATCTTCATTTTTGTACAGAATATTTGATGCAAGTTGTCTTCTGGACTGAGATGTACTTCAAAATAGCATTCACACAGTGCTGACTAAATGAATGTTATAGTAAGGGAGGTGTGTGTGTTTTCCAGATCGTCCTGAAAGAAGCAACAAAACACCAACTGATGTTTTACCTCAGATTTCTTTTTCTGGTTCCACTGATACAAGAGGTCAAATTTCAGAATTTCCTGCAGAAGTAACAGATATTGGTAATTACAATTCATTCAAAACATAATCACTAGATAATTTAAACAGAAGATTCATTAACAGTACTAGTTTGGATAGCTGCTACTACTATCTCCCTCCAACTCGCTGAGGTGCAGAACCAAGACAAGTAAGCCTGCTTTGTCTTTTCAGCGTCGCTGAAAGAGTTTGTCCCAGAATGAATCATTTGGGCTTTCTTCACTTTGTTTTTTACAGTGTATGAAATACAGAATTAGTCAAATGGGATATAATTTCTGTAGAGCGCTGAAAACTTTCAGAAATAATACCTGAGGAAATCGCTTTGGTACACAGAGAAGGAAAAAAAATCAATAAATGATAACAAAGGCTGTAATACTGTATTTACTGAGAAGTACTTTCCAAGTGAGGTTTAAATAGTGAACTATAATTATATATGAATTCTTCATGTTTGTATTTCCTATGGCCACAGTGCTTTTAGAAGTCCTAATACTACAAAGTCATTTTCTAGCCCTGAGAATAAACCTCGTCCGTAGGAGCTGGAGCATGTCTTACAGTGGTCCTTCTGACTGCTGCCAATATTTGTGAGACTGCGTTGTCTGAGGGGACAGAAGTATTTCAATATATTTCTTTCCTTAGGTTTTGGTAACCGCTGTGGAAAGCCCAGAGGACCAAGAGAGCCACCTTCAGAATGGACATGATCCAAGAACCAATGGACATACTACCAATAAATTATACTGGAAAACTCAAGTGCCACTGAGAACTAGAAAAATAGTATTCCACTTTTTTGGGGGGCTACTAACACAGAGCAGTGTAGATCTAACTACCAAATGGTACACTCTTACAGTACATCCCACGCAAAACCTTAAACATTGTTCATAACAGTGGATTCCAGTATTACAACTTAACTTTTTGCTGGGGCCATCTACCTGCCTTATTACACTTAGGAGAAAGTATTACATATGATTTATTTTGTAACTTCAAGTATTAATGCCTTAATGTCTTTTAACCCTGTTACACGCTGCTTGTAGACATATGTTAATATAGTAATACTTTTGACAGATTGTGTTTATGGACTACTTTTTGCTAATGTTTGATTACCATGTATGCATTATTTTGTATATGTACAGGGCAAGTAAGTATATAATTTGATAAAGTTGCAATCATAAAATATTAACAGAAGATGTAAGAAATCTCTGCATGATCTAAATTTTTGTGTACCTTATTTGTAAATTATTTGCCCTGAAGTTTTAGAAAATAGTTTCTGGGGTTTTTTACAAAAATTGCTGGACACACAGCCAGAATTGCAGGTTAGCAGAGATAAAGATTGTAATACATTTTGTAAATTGTAAGCAAAAGGTTATTTTTATATTATATACTGTTTAATTGTCAGACCTAATTTGTTCTGGTTTTCATCTAGTCATGGAGATTCAGTAAGTGCCTTGGAACAGTATTGAATTCCCTTAGCCTGTGTATCTTACTTCAGTGTTTTGAGTTCATCTGGAATTAGATTATCAAAAATATTTGTACGTTTCTAGTATATTTGACCTGCCAGTAAAAGAGAAACCATTCTACATAATCAACACTCCTTAGTTTTCATTTTAATGTTTCATCAGTTGCAATCTTTAGAAAATTCATCTCTATCAACTTTCTGTATAATAGGGTTTTACAGTTTTAATATGGCATGTTTCTAATTTGGGAAAACCAGAACACACTGGTAAAAGGACTGTTTAAATACCACTGTCTTCTCTTACAAATGGTAAATACCATTTTTGTTTTTCAACAACTGTGTATGTAAGAAAGCAACTTATATGAAGGTTCACATAGAGCCCTTGCAGCTACACTGTGTCTTGGCAATATATTATGTCAAGAGTTAATCCTTATAAGGATTCCTTACTTAAACTTTTCTGTAATACAATCTTTAAATTAAAGAAAGTCAAAATCTCACTATGGGTGTTTTTACTCTTAGGAAAAAAACTGTATTCAGAAGCAAACTAAAATAGAGTGAAGGATGGCAGTCTGGCTTAGCTTATAGATCTTGTACTTGAACAAAATAGTTACCCTCAGGAGCTTATTTTTAGTAATTTAAAAGCTAGCAATAATGCCAGAGAAGTGAAGAAGAATGTTTAGAGGAAAAATGTTTATTTTAGGTAATGAAACTATCTATTAATCTGAACTTTAGCCATGGAAACATTAGGTCTAATTTACTGCTTGTACCTTTAAGGCCTCTCTGCTAACAGAGAGCTAATGCCCAGATAGCAGCCCTATTATAACTTCCAAAAGGTACATAACTTGCAATTACTGTCTTTGACTGTGGATTAATCACCATGCATTTGGTACACATGACAGACTGCCTGGCTGGGGAGCTCCTTCAAAGAACTGTAGCACTATAAATACTTACCTTAACTTCCCATGGATATAGTTTTGCAATTATTCATTTAAAAATAAATAATTCAATGATATATGCCATTTGGGATAACCTATATCAGCTAGATTCCTGCTTTGTAAGCAGCTCAGACAGCTGGAATGTCTTGCAATTGGCACAATAAAGCTGGCCTGAACTCTGTTCCCCTTCCCCTGCATTGAAGATGATTAGCTTAGACTTTCACTCTTACGGACCTCCTGCAGTTTTTTAATGCACAACGGGCTGTCATTACCACTGGACAGTCCAAATCATTATAAGTTTTTGAAATGGTTGTTAAATAACAAAATTTCCAAATATGTTTTGGGTGTACTATTTAAGGATAATTTCCATATTTCTGTACCAAGAAAATACAGGACTGTGCAGATTGTAGATTTTCTGCTTTCCACGTTTGAATTCCACTTAGAGCAAAGGCTGACAAAAATCTATATACTGGCCATCTGGTAATGTTTAATTAAAGTATATCCAGGTTCATATTTTTACCCTTAAATGTGCATGGATTTGGATAGTATTCCAGACTGAGTTCATCAAAGAAAGTTCTCAGCCTTTCTTTGCTTTGGCAATATGAAACTGCAGTTGTCCTGTGTGGATTTCTGTATCCTTTGACAGACCTCTTTTACGAGTCACTGTTGCCTGCTTACATTCATCTGAGTTTTATATTTTCACTTATTTTATTTCAGGTAAACTGACAGTTTCAAGTGCAAGGCAAAAGCTGCCCAATGTCATTACTTTCTGTATCCACACTTGTGGGTGGTACAGGGATAAGCGCAGGGTTGGGTGATGTATGCTGGGTAGTTTCACATTATAACTTTGAAATGTTATCCAGTCTAACAGCTTCTTCAAAAAACAAGACCTTTCTTTGCTGTGGTTTATTTGAAATTGAATCTGAAGGGGTTTAGAATATTACACTAGGTTGCAAATTATCACTGAATACAGATCTAGACCAAGTCATATAAATAAATAAATTATGGAATAGTCTTTCCTTTCGTTTAGCTCCAGTCTCCCATGTTATATTTTCTGAAAGCAGTCTTCAGTCTCTAAAGTACAGCTTTTATCAGGCGTGCAATTGACATGATCACTGTAGCAAAGAACCAGTAACACTACACAACCCAGCTATTCTTATTAATAACTGCTGCATTGGCTTGTTTGTTCCTTCAGTATTTTTCTAATATTCCATTTATTAAATTGTCTAAATGTATTAATATTGAACAAATCATGCAGTAAATTATCATGTCAAGAGAAGAATGAGTCCTCCATATTTTAGAAGTGTAAATACTCGAATCTCAGAAGAAAGCTGACCTCTACAAATATCGTTGCTAATCTCTATTATGCAGCATATTTTAGTGTTTGTATTGATTTGGCACGTACCTTTCTACTTTTTAGTGATTATAGCATTACTTAAGCATTTTCATTTCTTATTAATCTGTTAGAAAAGCCTGCTGTGTTTACATGTAATTTTACTTTAAAACATTTCTAACTTGGAAACTGTGCAGAACAATGAAAAATCTCAAAGAATTACCTCTGGGTTTTTGCATATTGAAATCTTGGATTGGGTTTCTTTGGAGACAAATTTCTAAAAGAATGAATGCAGATCAAGTGCAGCACAGTGACTGGGCAGCATGATAACCCTTGCTGCTGGAGTAGTTGCTTTTAGCTGCAGATCATATTGTCTTTAAACAGTCTTCTGACAATTGAACACTTAAATATTTGCGTTTGAGGATTAAACTCTGTTTCAGGTTGTAATTCTCACTGTGCCATATAGCACTTGGTGTGAAGTGGTGACTTATGCTTTAATACATAGTAAGTACAAATTCTATGTTTCTAATGGAGTAATGTTACCATTGCTGGTTTATTTCAAGGTCACTTAACACAATAATGTCTCTCATCTATTTCGTCATGCTTTTCACATACTTGATAATACTGTACGGTTGGTGACAGGTGGCTCCTCCTGTGTTATCTGGTGGATGTGGAAGGAGAGTTGTACAGCAATTAAAGCCACTTTCATCAACACTGAGCAGAGGCTTTGGGTTGCAAAGGAAGAGCTGGGCAATGACTGTATCTTAGAGCATCTGCTCTTCGGTGTAGCTGAGGATTGAGAAGATGATCATAAGGAGGATGGTTGAGAGGGTGGTTGTAAGGCAGAGTTGAGATTAGGGAAGCTCTGTGTAGCATGGACACTTCTGGGACTCTTTGGCCCAGTGCCAGGCAGACCACCAACAATCCAGCTGTAGCCATGCATAATTTAATCAACTTCTGATTAATGTATCTCCTTAATGTAACATGGTTAAGATAATCCAATGACAATCGGTCAGAACAAGTATGATTGTTGAAGCCAGGGAATAACCTGATAAAAAGTGAAGATCATGAGTGGCATCCAGGAAAAAAGCAATATAAAAGTTGCTTTTTCATTTTTATTATTTGCAGTCTGAAAATATTCTTTCCACTGCTAGATTACAGAGGAAGTGAGAGCTAAGCCTTAGACTTCCTGGCTGGAGGGAGGAGGGAATGGATTGTCAGTGTTAAGCAGGTGATAAGCCTTGGACCATACAGAGCACACTGCAAACAAGACTGTGTTTCTCCCAGTCTGATTTGGCAGTTCAGCTGGGTTAAGAAAAGCTTGCAAACACTGGCAAGGATATCTTAAGGTATAATGACCCAGACATAAAGGCTTTTTTGTTATTTTCATCTGTGCTGATTTGTACTTACAGCAGGGGAATAAAAGAATAAAGAATGTTGAAAATGTAATTTGAGTTTAGTAACTGATTTGCTGGCTTTCAGAGCACTGGACTGAAAGGGTTTACGTGTCGCAAAGGCAGCGGGAGCAGTAGTAAGGGTGGAAAAGGAAGAAGAGTATCTCAGATCTAGTCAGAGTAGTTGGATGATGCTTCTGAGTGGGAAGGACAGAAAGCCAGGTCCGCTGCCTATGAGGTGTGTTCAGGAGGGAACACAAGGGGTGCTAAAGATCAGTTTTAACATTTTTTAAAAAAAAAAAAAAAAATAGTTTGAACAAGTCACAGTATTTAATTATGAATACAAACTGGTTTTATAATGCGGCAAGTTACTTGAAATTGATGAACTCAAGTTTTAACACAGAATATTTCCATGGTGAATATTAGCCAGAGGCAAACCAGTGTCTTAGGCAACAATAAATGCACAGCTATAACTGGATTTTGTTGCAGTCAGACTGAATTTGTCTGACCAGTTGAGTATCTATGTATTTATGTTGATATATTTAACTGAAAATCTTTTCTTTCTCCTCTCCCATAATAAGAATATTTGCAGGTCTGAATTAGTAACAATCATACCTCTTAAGTATACAGTGCCTGATGGAATACTAACCTGATTTACTTATCCTGTTAACAGACACTTGTGAACCAAAGTAGCCCTGTCATCTTGTCCAAGAGATCGGTAATGTGGACAGTCAGAGATGCAGTTTGTGCCACTGCTGGCTGCGCACACGATTCCACCAGCAGCTGCCCCTGCTCTGGGGCTGGTTCTTCCATGTATGCTCCCAGCTCTCTTCCTCCCACCTTCTCTCTTGACTCAGCATTTTCTTCTAATTCACTTGTTTTCCAACTACCATGTGAGCAGTACCTCTTTTCTAATAGCTGTCTTGATTTTAGTTGTTTGGTATTTTGCTGTGCCGGATTTTATTTTGACTAAATCTTGCATCTGCATTTGTGTTGTTCTTCCTTTTAGCCACCTGATTGCTTATGATTAAAAGTTCTTGGTACTGCGTCTTGGTGGCCAGGTTAGTAACTCTTATTTAGGCAGATGTAATACCTGATATGATGGGTGAGAATAGACCAAATTCAAAAGTGCAAATGCTTCCTTCTACTCAAATCTTTCTTTGCAGACTTTGCCAAAAGCAAACAATCCCACATGGGATCCTTCCTTCCACTGGCCTCATAGGCTAGGTCACTAGGTTATAATTGGTATGGGAACATGACTCGGACTTCTAGGAGTTTGACATTTAGGTCATGGTGAGTATATAGTGTTAATTTGTGCATAATACAACATCAAGTCAACAGAGAAATACTATGAAACAAGTTAAATAGAAAATTGGCACTCTATATCCTAATAGCGTTTATTTTATTCTTTTTTTTCCCAACCATTATTTCTCACTCATGCAGCTTTAAACTGGAGAGAGCAGAGATAGCCTACCCCTAAACAAAGTTTAAGTACAAAGAGTAAATACCTGAAATGATCATGCAGTGACTTCTTTTTTTCTTATCTTCATGTTTTTTCAGGCTATCAAGTTAACCTAAAAGTGAATTTCTTCAGCCTTGCAGGAGCTTATGGGCCAAGAAGTTGCATATGAATCCTAGGTAGGAAGGCAGCTGATGGAAAGCTGGATACTTTCCCAAAGCAACTGTTTTTTGTTTGAACATGCTTCTCTTTTGGCTGGGATGTAAATGTGGGCTGATTTAACTTGGGTTAGGTGATAGTCTGCTGTTTCTCATCTCCCATATGACATCAAGTACACTGGTAAAACAGTTTTTCTTATTTAGCTATACTAAAGAGCAGTTTCTCTGCCCTTATTAGTAAATCAGTAATGCAGCAGTGGGCAGGAAGGTCAAGTGCGAGCAGGGGAGTACAGTGGAGGAGTGCTGGATGTTTAGAAACCAGCAGTCTTGCAGTAGGGGAGAGAATTGTATTTGAGTAAACTCACTTTAGTGATGACAAGAGAATTATTTGGCATATGGGTGACGAATACACCTTCAGTCCGAACTTGGCACTTCTGAACTGAGAGCGTGACTCTTCCTCCCAAGGAAGGCACCTTGCCCTGGCCAGCGGAGGGCTCTGGGCCCACCTCTTCAAGGAAAACAGCTATTTGACTGCTGCGTTGGCCAGGCTTGCTTTAAATGTCCCTAAACCCCTGCACAAGTCAGTTATTAATTTCCTCAGGCTGAGGTAGCTTCTGTGCTAATCACGCCTTGGTATATGTTCTCGTTAAAAATATTTGTCCCTCAGTTGCATACCTATTCTTTATACTTGCCCTTCTCATATAGGACCTAGAAAGCGTCTGAGGTGCTTGCAGATGCCATTGATTACACTTTGTGTTATGGGACTGCACTAAAGTCTCTATCAGACTTCTAACCAGGACCCATTGTGCTAGCGGCTGTCCAAAGCAAAAAGGATGTGAGTTCCCCCGCACCCCGATTCACGGGCAGGAGTGCAAGGAACCTTAATAGCACTCTGTGATAGGAAATAAAAATGACATGTGCAATCTAAACAAGATTGTGTTGTATCTCAGTCAAGGAAAATTCTTAGAGGAGAAATATAAACAGTGAAATGGCTTTGGAAGGATTGAAGGAAGCTTGAGGGGCAGCATGGAAGAAATTATAAGGTTGGCCTTAAAACTTCGAGAGGACCACGAAGGTTGGCATGACAGGTCAGTCATGCAAAAGTTGATCTCTTAAAACAGCATGAAGGGCAAAAGTAAGGGTGTGGAGAACACTGAAGCTGAAAACAAGTAGTTGTGTTAAGTGTGATGGAAAACAGCAAGGCAAGAGGTAAGATGAGGATAAATGATGCACTTGGCAAAAGTCTGGAGGGCAGCTGTTCTCTCATGGGTATAAGCAATACATTTTATTTGTGAAGGTGAAATGAGATGTGAGATGGACAAGAACTCTGAGAAGATAAGATCTTACATGTTCAGCAGGAAAGACCTGCAAGATCTGACTAGCCTAAATCAGAGCACCTGGAGAGAAGTCCAAGTGGAAGAGAATAGGCTTAGTGATGGTTGGGATGGTGGCAGAAAGCACAATGATGAAAAAAGTGGGTAGAAGGAAAACAGAGGAGAAAAAGTCTGATTAAGCCAAAAGGAGCTTCAGTTGATGGCTAGATGTCTATAAAAAGAGAGAAAAGAAATTGTGCAACACCTTTGTTTGTGTAGGAGGAGACAAATCTGGATTATAAGAGCATACCTATGTGATTTTAGGGTTTGTTAGAGACTACTCAGTGCCCATGCTGCTAGAAGGCTTGGGGGAGGAGTCTCCTGAAGTACACTGAAAGGGTTAAAAAGATGGGAAGGAAGGCAGAAAAAGCATGAGCCACAGGAAGAAGAATTTTCAGGACGGTGTGAGGAGGAAAAGGATCCTGCATTTGATGTGTCTAAAATCAAAAAGCCTTTGGAAACTGCTTTGAGAGAGAAGCCAGATTGGACAGGAGACAAACACAAGAAGTGAGCATGAAGATGAAAATAAAAACAAATGCTAAATGTTTTGGGAGGCAAAAAGCTCAAGCATTACAATCACCCATGTGCACACACCCACACAGACAATAAAGAGTGCGCTGTGAGGGAAAAAAGCTTTAAGGGGAAAAGCAAAAGACAACAGCAAGATGAAGATCAAGGTTGGGATGGAATTGAGGGCAAGCAGAAAAACTTGAGGAGAAAAGACAAAAAATGCATGCATTTGATGGTAGAAAGGTGAGATGTGAAAGAAGTAAATCAGCAGGAGAAAATGGTGCAGTTAGAGGTTCCCTACAGTTAAAGGAGGGCAGAAGTCAAGGAGAATTTGAGGAGCTGAATCAAAGATATTTCAGCTTCTACAAGGGGACCCCTCACCTGTCATTATTGTTTCTGTGTAAAGCTTACTTCCACATTATCCCTTAAAGCTGTGCATGTGAAGGTTTAAGATGCTTATTGAAACAGTTTACTTCCCTTTCATTGAAGATGAACTATGTAGCATATGTATAGACCTGCAGTGAAAATCTCTCAAACCTAGATAAAGAAAAATCCTGTAGCTCAAAGCTGCTTCACCCCTACTCCCAGCTGAACTACAAAACACAACTGATTTTGACCTCTGAGCCTTGTCTGGGATGTTACCACTAAGATATGTGTATGGAAGCTCTGGCTCACTCTTTCTCAAAGGTTTGTCATAATCTTTGCTGCCAACAACATGCAAACAATGTGCACTTTTGTACACATATTCATTGCAGCCATTAGCTCTCTTGATGCATATAGAACTGGAGAACATTAACCTAGTTGGCTCAGACTGAAATGAGGGGTACTGTGACTCAGAATGGACAAACATGACATGGCATTGATGTATACAGGCTCAAAGACAGGATTTACTATCTGAGGGCTTTTTGTAGCAATATAAGTGCGAACCACTTTAAAATTATCTAAATTGATAAAGCATAAGCTGAAACTTTCTAATAAGCTGTATAAAAGCAAATTTCCTGCATCGTAGGGTTCTCTGTAGGTACAGGTTGGAAATAAAGGCACAGCTTTTCTCAGAGTCAGATGTTAAGCATTGTCAGGGTTCCACTTTGTTAGCAGAGTTGTAATTCAGTCTGAAAGTCTTAAAAGCTGCACTTGACATTGAATGTGAGATCAATACATGTCTATATGTACCGTGAAGTCACTAGTGCTCCTGATGCAACTGCAGGTGCATTTTAATAGACTGCTTCTGCCACATCCTTTGGGCCAAACTGCAAAAGTAGCTTCACTCAGCTGCAGCTTCAAGGGTATGCTGCTTCTTTTGATTCGGAGCCTTTTCTTGCTTTCTGAATATCTTTTTACTTCCAACTATGAGCACTAAAGAGGCAATGGTCAAACTCTGCTTCTACGGGTTTTATTGCTGCTGCTGTAGGTGTGATTTGGTGGTGAAAGCTCAAATAGAGTTGGATGATATGAATGTATGTGAGTGTGCATGAGGTGCAGCTGAGTCCTGGTAGCCAGCCAGGTCAGTAAAGCTTTAGGCACTGTGCAGTCCCAGCTGCCTTCCTATTCAACTAGGGTTTGCCCGCAGTGTTGGGGAGCTCCTAACCATAAAGCTTTTGCCTGCAGCATAACCCTGGCATATTGCAGCCAGAAAGAGCAAACCAAGCAAGAGAGGGTTGGACTAGAGAAAGACTAGAAATGAAAATCACCTTGAAAAGGGGTGTTTGAGGAGAAACAAGGAGTTAAGGACTTCGGACAATGCAGGTTTCATGTAACTGAGCAGATATGCAAGCATATACAATTGCATGCAACTACCACTTTGAGAATTTTCCCAATGCTTGAGGGAGAAGTAACATCTCAGCAGTACAAACAAGTTGCAATTACTGCAGACCTTCACCAAAGAAAGACCTTTCACATGACCTCAAAATGCTCTTCAAATGTTACCGGAGGAGCTGAAACAGCTTCTGTGGAAGGTTATGCTGTGTGGGCTAAAAAGCAGGGCTAACTGCAAAGAACGCATTAAACTAGCACACAGTGTAGCTGGGGCAAGCCAGTGCAATGCACTGGCTGGCCCCCTGGAACCCTCGGCATATTTTAAGCCTGATAGTTAGAAAGTCTGCAAAGCGGTTAGTAACAATTTTAGTAAGGTGGCTGGAAAGCTGCCCAGAGGAGAAGGACCTGGGGGTGCTGGTTGACAGCCGGCTGAACATGAGCCGGCAGNGGCAGGCTCTCACTGATGTGACTGTTCCTGACCATTTCAATACATGTGTTTAATCAAAACATGGGATTGTTGAGTGTTAGGCCATAAATTAGAGCTAGGAAATACTGTTGTCTCTGCTGCAATACCATGGTATCCGCAGTCACCCTCAATGCTGTACTTTATCACCTCTAAGACTACGTGGCAAAAGCTTAGTATTTGCAGTCTTAAAACAGTGAGTGAATAAAATCTTGTTTTCCTCTGTGCTCAAATCTCACAGTCTGAACTTCTGGGGTAAACGGTCTTCCCTTGAAGAGACTTAGTTGAAAACACCTTCTGTTTTGATCTATTAAATCATTGTTGCTGTAACAGTTGATTCCTTTAACCACTTGACTCTCGCCTCTGAAAATACAATGTGTCTGTATGAAGAACTTACTGTCGTGAAGCCAAGGCAAGAAATTAGTTTTGCATTTTGGCTTAAATCCTGCAAACAGTTATGTGAGTAACTTATGCATGTAAACAGCCGTAGTGAGCTCAATGAGGCTATTCATCTGCAGAGTTAAGCATGCATGTAAATGTTTGCAGTTCTGGGGCTCTTGTAAGGAGAGCGGTTAGCTCTGTCTTCAGCAGCGCGGCTGAGCTCTGTGGATTTCAGTTAGTGAAGTGAAAGTTGTCTTTCGCATCTACAGTTCCCACTTTGATCCACAGTTACAGTCCTTAGTGTAAAAGATCACAGGCATGTAAGAAAATTTATCTTTTGGGTAAGTAGGGCCAAAATCCCATGGAGGGCTTGACTGTCAAGTCAAATGAAGAGCTGGACTTGGTTCAAAGAGGATCCATCCCATTGTTGAAACATGGAGCATCAAAGACCGTGCTGAGCTTTTCTGCTTACTGACTCTTCACGAGAAGGTGTCTGGTGTGTGGTTCCATCCCAGTACATACTCCACCTGCTACATCTCTGGCCTAATGTCAAAAGGACAAAAAAAAAATCAGGTTCATGAATCTGAGTATTTTTAAATCTTTTGCTACATTTGTTTAAATTTTTATTAGCTCTCTTTGTCTCTTGCTGTTTTTACATATTTTTTTAAGTGATGTATTCATTGTTCAGGTGAGCCTGGAGAAGTTGTAGGAAGAAGACACAAATTTTACAAGGAAACATGATGTCCATTGACAGTAGCGGTTCTCCTTTTACTTGCTGCATCTCATTCACTGCATATGCTTTGTGGTGAATATAACTTTGTAGTATCACTTACATGTTTTCTCAGCACTGCCCAGTACACTTCTCTTTTTAGGATTTCACTCTTATTAAACTTCTATCTTGCCTGCACTGAACACAATTATTTTGCTCTAAGTGAAGGAAGGTTGGGTCTGGTACAGTCTAATTCCATGTTACTCTGATACGTGAACACAGTTGAACCCACCAGTGAAAGGCTGGCAATTTTGTTAAAAAATAGTAATGTGGCTTCTGATCTGTATTTCATCAGACACAATTAAAAACTAAAATAGTCATCACCATGAACTCCAATAATGAATGCAGGGTTACATTTCCCATTGATGTGAACAGTCCATACCATCAGGTTTTTTTTGAAAAAGCACTTGTATATTGGTTTTTATAAAAGTTAATTTTAAAATTACTTATAACTCAGGTCATGAGATCTGTGGGGAATAATTTGTGAGCACTTCAGAAGTCAAGCAAGCTGCCTGGATAGAGACACATTCATAAAATATCACGGTTTCTGCTTGGTGTGTGGTAAGAACTGAGCATGGCAGAGTTGGGAAAAATGGGGAGCACGTAGCTCAGGAGGAGGGAGGTGGGAAGAGCTGAACTGCAGCAAGCACAAGGAGGAAACTGTCTTTGCCTGTGGGTAATAAAAGGCCGAAGTGAACTTGTTAAGCAGGTTCCCAGTTTTGTAAGATCCTCAGAAGGGCAGAAGAGGTGTGGCTGGGTAACAAGAATGCAGCACAAGGAAGACGCTTCTTTAAACAAATTGGTGGCGTATGAGTTTCTACAAAACATGTAATTGTGTACCAGCCTTTTTGGTTTTGCCTGATCAGGCCCTGGGAAAGATTACTCCCCAGGGCGGGAGAAAAATTGGTGGTGGGACCTAATAAGGATAAACTGATCCTTGAAATGCCCTGGGGTGGGTGGGAGAGGTGGAGAAATGAAGAATGACAAGTTTAGAAAGCAATCTGTGGTCACATGTAGATTTTGAGATCTCAAAGTGACACCTGGACAGTGGCATTTTATGATACCATTGCCATGTAATGAATACATATTTATTTAAATGTCTATTGTATGTAATCCACTGATAAGAAGGAAGCAATGCAAGTAATTATTTTGATAATGTAAATCAACCTTTATTATACTTTACGACTAGTGAGACAACTAACAGTTCCAAAAAGTGTTGCTGAGTAGGTCTTTCCCCTTCTGTGTCCTGACAGCAAATTGATACAAGTTCAGTGATGCTGGAAAGAACACTCAAGTGGATTTTTTTTTGTTTTTTACATCTACCCTTTTTGGAAATAAATTTTCAGACCCTGCGAAAATATTTTTAGAGATAAATTAGTTCTTTACAGTTTGGATACTGTGTGGTGGTTAAGGGTGTCCTGAATTTACCTCTCCGTCATTTCTGCCTTTCTCATTTTCCGTGTAGAAAAACTGAACTCCCACTCAGGCAGCTATTCCACAAGAGGGAGGGTGGTCTCAGACTCCTTGATTCCTAAGGCAGGGGTTTTCTATTTTTATAATTAAAAATAATTAAAGAAGTCAGGTTTCTTCTGGACCTTAGGCACCTGCCAGCCTCCTCTGGGTGATGAAGTCGAAATGGCAACATGAGCCAAAAAGGTTTCTTTTCTAGATCTGCCCGATTAGTCTACAAGATCCAGCTCAGCCTGCCTCCAGGAGGAGTTTGGCTCCTAGAGAGGCAGCTCTTCTCTCGGGGCTATCCACAGCCCCAAGTACCACGTGGGGAAAGTATAGAAGGGACTGGCATTTGTCACTGAACTGAATGCTTTGTTTTGGCAATTCAGGGCTCCTCTCCTCGCCACTTCTGGAGCGTGTGATCTGCTCTAGGGCCTCCCTCATAACTCATAAAATATATAGGTGCTTTTACAGACCACGTCATGTGGTCTGTAAATTTTCATGTAAATTTATATTTAAAACAATGAAACAAATCCTTGCTTTGCTAGAGACCAAAATATTCATAACAGTAAGATCCAGAGAGAGGATACCAGGGTAGGTGACTTCTTGTAAACTCGGCCCACTTCAGTTACACGATTGAGAAGGCTGGCTGGAGTCAATTTTTATCTTAATGATACTTATGTAGATGTAGATCAAGTGAGCACTTTTCAATGTCTCTTCTTTCAGTGATTAAGAACCATTTTATGTGTGAAGGATTTTTCCATCTGTTCCTCCTCCTCCCTCTCCATTATCTCCGCGTGTCAGAAGCCACCAGCACGAGGGAGCTCACTTGGAGCAGCCTCTGGGCCAGAGTCTGTGGTGAGATGACAAATCCTTTCTGCGCGTTTACTGGAATTTGGGGCTATCCATCACGTACGCTTAGCATTCCTGCCTCTAAGCCAGGGCAAGGCTGTACAAGTAACAATGTATAGTACAACTGCAATTTTACGTAAACAGGCTGGGAGGAGCCAGGTTATCTCCCATGTTTAACGCAGTGATTTGAGGTTGATAGTGATGTGTTAGATTTACATCAGTATTATTCATTCCATCACAAGTGGATCCCAAAGCCCTTAAGTGCCATCCAGTACATATATTTAAACATTTTTTGGGTGGCCTTATTTAATGTAAATATGTTCTAATGAGAAGTAAGTACAGTATCTTCTGCTTAAACCTAGCCTGCAGTCTCTGTGAGATGCTTTCCTAATTCCATGGTCTAGAAATTTGAGGTACAATTATCTTCCAGTTACATTGATATATCTGAGAAAATCCAAGGACATAATGGCAAATGTGTTTTTACTTGCAGCAGTTTGTCTTGAATTAACTGTTTCCCAGAATCACGGGGGTCACTGATCTGAAAAGCTGCTGTGGAATAAAATTTATGAATAGACAGAAAGCTCTTTACTGTGGATTTTTCCATGTAGATGTTGTTAATATGAGCAAGAAGCTGAGGTGAGCAGTGAAAGATTATCTGCTACTTATAAGTAGCTGTTTATTTTTTTTTATATGACTATATATACACACACTTACAAATATAAGCTGCTACTCTACAAATAAGTGCCAGTATCTAAGACACAAGACCTGAATTTCCTAGAACTAAATGTACTCCAAAGAACTGTCTCTGAAACAGCTTAGATTATAAGCTTCTTGGGGTAGAGGAACAAAAACTATCACGAAATCCATTTGGATTTCGGTTTTTCAAAGAAAATACACCAACCTATTCAGAAATACCTCACTGCTTCCATTGCAAAAAATACCAGAAATAGAGGGGAAAAAAACAGAGTTTAACTGTCCTCACAGGGGGGGTTGCCTTTATTCCCTTCTAGAGGCGTGTGAATTTGTCTGGCCAGCTGTGAGTACTAGTTCCCTACCTGAACGCCCCTTGTAAAGGCAGAATGATTCCCAGTGACAACGCACAGGTCCTCTGTGTCCCTGTGGTTGAGAAGGAAGTCCACAGTCTGTGAATCAATCCTTCTCTTTTGCCATTGACTTGAACTCTGGCAACAATAAGGGGTATGCATAACTCACGGGAATTCCTTGTTAAGGAATAAGTATTCTTTTAGAGTTTAGTTTGGGAGAGTCCATGACTTTCCTTTCATAGAATAGTTTGAGTTGGAAGCGACCTTAAAGATCCTCTAGTTCCAACCCCTCTGCCATGGGCAGGGACACCTTCCACTAATGGGGTTGCTCAAAGCCCTGTCCAACCTGGGCCTGAACACTTCCAGGGATGGGGCATCCACAGCTTCTCTGAGCAACCTGTTCTACTGCCTCACCACCCTCACAGTAAAGAATTTCTTCCTAATATCTAATCTAAATCTACCCTCTTTCAGTTTAAAATGGTTACCCCTTTTCCCATCACTACACTCCCTGATAAAGTCCCTCCCCCTCTTCCCTGTAGGCCCCCTTTAAGTACTGGAAGGCAGCTGTAAGGTCTCTCCAGATCCCTCTCTTCACTAGGTTAAACAACCCCAACTCGCTCAGCCTGTCCTCACAGGGGAGGTGCTCCAGCCCCCTGATCATCTTTGGGGGCCTCCTCTGGACCCGCTCAAGCAGGTCCATGTCTCTCTTATGCTGGGGGCTCCAGACCATAACGGTTTTTTTCCTTTGTATTGCCATTAGAGTTGACTCATTTGAAACTGCATATAAATCTCAAACATCCAAAGAAATTTGAGACGACCCTCTTCCTCTTGTATACCACACTTAAAACTCTCAACAGTTTCTAGACATTGCTGATTACAGTGGGGTAGCTAAACAGACATACATTGAAGATTTCAGAAGAGAGCGATCAAGAGGCCTCACAAGCATCAAAATGACTGCTGAATTTAAGGAGTTGGGGGTGGGTGGGGGGGAAGAAGTGAGTCAAGCCACACAGTACAAAAAAAAGCAAAGGAAAAAAAAAAGCAAAGCAAAGCCATAGCATCACGGACTAGGGATTACAGATAATCACCAAGGGATTCCTCCCCTGGATTGCATGGGTTGAAGGAATCTTGGCTTTAACTTGTACGAAGATAAATCTCTCAGGATATTAATACTCTGGTAGCTCACTCTGTGGCCTTCACGTTACAGTTGTGAAACGTGCCTTATTGCAATCATCCCCCTCAGTTCTACCTGTCCTAGATGGCAGCTGTCCTTTCCTGTTTGTTCAGCTGGTTCACTCCGAGTTGTCCGCATAACCTGAAATTTAATCATCTGTTGTCATCCCCTGAAATAGTACTTTGTTCAAGTGACTTTAACTTTTCTAAAATCTGCAGTGGAGAGCAATGGATATTCTAGAATTTAGCTCAGGAACGTCCAGAAATCACGATATAGATTTGACATTATAAGTGGGGTGGTTTGGTTTTGCTTTTACACTGTATAACACCTTACTTTTGTCACTTTCAAAGATCACTTTCAAAAGATGAGCAAGTATGTGCTACAGTCTCTAGAAGACAAAATATTCAACATATCTGTTAGCATATTTTAGCACACATCTGGTGCTGGACCTACTGGGTAGTGCTTCTGCATATAGGAAAAAATTACAACAACAGTTGGAATGAAAATGTAGCTATTTGAGAAAAACGTTAAACATGAAACACTTATTGTAGGTTCTCTCTGAAGTCTAAACTCCCTTTTGTGGTTTTTAGGGATTCTACAAAGTGTTGGCAGATGAACAGTGTAACAAAAATTATTGCTGTCCCCAGTTGTCTGCTCTGCCCCCCTTTCAAAAGTCTAACCTGCTATCCCCCGAGCAGGCAGGAAAGAGACATCAGCTGCTTCTGTGAAAAAGGGCTTTTTAGTATAAACCCGGCTTTGTCACCTGTTTAATCGAAGATGCTGGGCTTCACGTTCATGTTGCTTAGGCGCGGGGATACTGTCCCTTGTGAAGGACAACAGAGGGTGGAAATTCTTACCCCCTGCAGCAAGGCTTGTCATGCTGTCAGCAGCTCCTGGTTATGAAGCAAGTTAGTCCTGACTGTCTCATTTAGTTCAGTTGTTTGGGTGGTAATTACAGAAGAATTTGGGTATGCCACTGGTTGTTCTGAAGACTTTGACTAATGAGGCTTTTCTAGGCTTTTCTAAAATAAATCACACTTTTACATGATGAAACTGCCTTTGTAAGCACATTCTGTGGAGAGAAGAAGGCTAGTTTTCACCTCTGTTTCCAAAGGTGAATAAATACTTTTAATGAATTGTAAGAAAAAATGAATAGCAGTAAAAATTACATTTAGCTAATTTTGCAGACAATAACCAGCATAAAGATGTCTAAGTGTTATCAAATGTTTTCAATTTACTCTTGGCACAATTATTTCCATGCTTGAATTAGAAACTGAACAGATGCCAAACCAAAGAAGTAAGCACATGGAAAGCAAACTGTTGAAACTATAAAGAGATTAAATAACATTTCTGAAAAGTGTATTTCTATTTGGAGACCTAAGTAAGGTTCCGGAGCATGACTTTGGTAGGCAGCTAAGAGCATAAAGCCAAACCAATGTAACTCAATCTGTGTACAGCACTTACATATAGCTTTTTATTTTGTAGGGGACATCTGAAATTTGACCTAGTTTAGGTGAGCATATACATTAACTTGTTTAGCTTCCTTAGTTACTGAAACAAGATAGGTATTTAAACAAATGTTTTGATTAAAAACCAATTATATCAGCATTTCATAATTATTCTAATTAAAATGGCAACACATTTGTAATAAGCAGGCCAATACTCTAGTAAGCGTATCCTTAATGCTGTTGGATACTGGACTGATTCGTGCCCGGCATTTTTACTGTTATGGTTTTGCTTCTTTTGGGTTTTCATGGTCTGTAAAATCTTCACAGATTTCCCTAAGTGCATATAAAATTATAGAGAAAATTACATTGATATAGTTTCCATAATCAGTTTAAAGTCTTCTGCTAAAACAGATAAGCTTCTCTCGTCTCTGTGTTTATGGATTCTGTACCGTGCTACAGTCACTCCACCAAGGACCGATCCCCACAAAGGCTCTCCAAGTTCATAAATCTGTGCAGTCACTGTGGGGGACTGGAGTTATGACATGAGACGCTACTATATTTCTCTATAATAGTTTGGGGTTTGGAGGCAATGTTTTTGATGGTGTTTCTCGAGATCGCATCATTTTATTATAAGCATATATATTCCTCTGTTTCCAGTTAACATCAGAAAAAAATTGTGATCCTAACCTGTATTTTATGCAGGGTATATTGCTTGTATTTACCCCTTTTTTTTCAAAGACACTTTTTATTCTGAAGCATTTTTGGTGTTTCTCATTTTGTCTGTGTCTCACTCACAAGCATCTGTCTGTGATGTATGTGCCAACATCCATAGGTTTAATTAAAGTAAAAAGAAGTTGAAAGGAAGACGCACTAAAATTTGGTTTAAGTATTTTGGAATGTGTGCTCATCATAGGTACAGCGTAACACTTTAACGCATCCATGTGATTGGTAACAAAACAAATGACAGGGACACCACCTATTCCTCCAGCGTGCCCGCCAGGCTGGCCGCCACGCGGCAGCAGGATTGTGGGATCTGAGAAACAGAGCTGGCTTCTGAATTTCAAGCGCCCTATAATTTTCCTTGCTGACAAATGGGTATGAGATAGCAGCAGAAAACCTCCGACCATTAGTCATGCTACTTTACAACAAGCAACAATTACACCTAATAGGTACTCTCTCATCTTGCTCCAGCTGAATTTTCTGAAGAATTCACTAATAAAAACCTGGCTTATCCTTACAAGCACGATATACTACTTCAAAAAGCAAAGGAAACAATAGCTTGACTGAAGTTTAGTAGCATATTTTCAGCTGTCTGTTAAAGTTTGCTGCATATTTATTAGTTTAGATGTAAGTTTTTACGTATAGTTTTGGGCTAAAACTCTCTCCTCCCAAGTTTTATCTTTTTTTTTTTTTTTCTGTTTTTGGATCACATTAATATGTTGCATTATGATTCAACGCATTTTTGTTAGACATCCAGCATGTCCAATAAGTTCAGAAATATGAAGATTTGTCTTAATTATTAACTACATTAATGTAAGTGCACATTTGAAGATACTCAGCTACTTACATAGCTATCTAGCCTAATTAGCCTAATAAATCTTGGTAAGCCTGCTGCTTGGAGAAAAGTGATGTATTCCAAGGCAACTTTGGCATTTCATGGAGGTTGTGGTCAAATTTCTTGGACCAAAAGCATGCCCTAGCATTCACTCTAGTTAAAGATCAAAGCCTTCTGGAAATGCTGTTATTCTGTTTTTTTCAAAGTCCCCAAAAGTGAGAGTGTGAAAATACAGCTGTGGCTTATCTCAAGTGTAAGTTTCTTGAATTAATTTAATATACTGTTGATTTGGTATCAATACCAGCATAGAAGTAAGATGAACTGGGTTGTTAAGCCTGTGAGGTTGAGACAGTGCCATGATGTGCCTAAAATTTCTCATTCTAGAGGTATTAAAAAGCATAGGTTTTTCTCAGCTACTGATGCAAGTAATAAATTTCTGAGGGGGCTGAAGATGACCTTTGTACTCATAGGCCTATTCTAGTTATATAAGCCTACATACTTATGGGTAGATTTGTACTTGAATTTCAGTCTGGGATTGGATGTTCGTTGACTACTGCTCAAATACGTGCTGTGAAATGTTCTTCCTGTGCTTTGACGCAGATGCCATTTTCCCTGTCATGCCCAGAAATACAGTTTGAGGACACACTCTCACAGTAGTGAAACTTGAACCATCTGAAGAAAAATCCTTTAAGTGGAGCTGGCTGGATATAGAAAATTTATTCTTCATTGCTGTCGAGATGAACATTGAACCAAATACAGTCTGGTTTACAATTTGCAAAAAATGAAACAAAGGAGGAGATAGCCAGAGTGCTAGGATAAAGCTTATCCCGAGGCTGATAAGTTGCAGCTCAAATGAAAAGAGTGTGTGAACAGAAGTGAAAAAATCTCATCTCAAAACCTTGTCTGCTAATACATCATATACAAAACTTCACAGAGCAATTTGATTTGGCAGCAGTCTGCCAGATAAAGTTTAATGTGGTAGCTACTCTGTTCTTTTCGCTGTGACATGGAGACTTGGAGGTATGACTGAGCAGAGTAGGAGACCGGCCATGCAAACACTCGAGGAAACAAGGGCTCACCTTCTTTTTATTTCTGTGACCGCTTCCTGCTTACACTAGGTCTTGGGAGAATTTCATCCACACCTTAACAGTGGCTATGGCAGCTGTAGATGCCAAAGGTATGGCTGGGGGGACTCCTATTTGTGACAATAAACTCCACGTTATAGGCCACGCTGCCTTTTGCTTTGGAGGAAGCAGCAGTGCAATCTCTCTACTGAAGCACAGCGGTCGGGCGTCAGTGACCTTGCTGATGAGACCGACATCCGACTATTCCGGTGGGACGGCACCTCACAGAGCAGCAAACCTTTGCAGCACTTGCCGTCCTCCCATCAGGCCCACAAGAGCTTCCAGTCCTTAAGCTGGCTTCCTCCGGTGATTTGGGACAGCGTGGAAAACTCGGGTTCAGCCAGAAGCGCCGCGGCGACCTCAGCCTTGTACACAAAGCGTCCACCTGAACCAACCCTCGCAGCTCCAGGACAGGCGGCTTATCCCGAGCGCTGCGGCAGCCTTTGCTCAGAGGTTGGCTACATCACCTCCCGGGCTGCTGCCAGCGTAAGCTCCCGGGCAAGGCGCTATTCCAAACCTTCCTTATTTCTAAACAAAAGCCTTTCTCAGGAAACAGCCGGCGGGGCGGGCGGTGCCCGCGGGGCTGCAGGGATCCCCTCAGCCGCCCCGCAGTGAGCAGTGCCAGGCGGCAGCGGGGTAGCCCAAAAACCGAAGAATTAAAGAAAACCAGCTCCCGGCTCGCTAGCGCCTCCGGGACCCGCATTAACGCGCCAGAGCCCGACCACCCAGATCCCGAAGAAGAGGCTCGCCGGGACGCGGCCCCTCAGGCCCGGGCCTCCCCCTCCGGCTGCCGCGGCCCGGCCCCGCCCGCCACCGCTTTTTTTCCCTTTCTTTCTTCTCCCCGCTTGGCAAAGCGCGCCCAGCGCCAGGGGCGCTCCCCACCACACCCGCCGGGGCTGCGGACCAGGACCAGGGCGCGGGAGCAGGATGAGCGCCGCCCCCCCGCTCATCGACTGCGCACTCAGCCGAGCCCGCCGCCCCAATCCCCTGAGAACCCGCCCCCCTCCTCGCTCTACGATTGGCGGATCTCGCTGTCTCTCCAGCGCCTCCCCTGCCCATTGGGCGAGGCGGGGCGCCCCCCGCCCCTCCCGGTTCTGTCGGTTGAGGCGAGCCGAGAGTAAATAGAAGTAGGAGCGCAAAATGGCGGAGCCGCCGAGTCCTGTTCGTGGCGCGGCGTCGTCCGAGCAGGAGCTGTTCTGCGCTAGGCCGGCCCCGGACGCGAAGGTTTCCCGCGGGTCCCAGCCGGCCGCCAAGAAGATGAAGGGAGCCGATGAGAGGAGCCTGAAGGGCACTAAGCGCGTCAACGGTGAAGGGGGCGGCGGTGGTGGTGGCGGCAACGGCGGGAGCGGCAAGCAGTCGCTGCCGCTGCCAGCGGTCGTGCCGAGCTACAGCAACCCCGCGGCGTGGGGCTTCCCCGCGCTCCCTTCTGGTCCCTCCGGGGGCGCGGGGGGCTTCGCTTTTCCTTCTCAACTCCCCCGGAAGCTGCTGTCGCCCGCCGTTTTGCTGCCGTCGTCCGCCTCCCCCTCCTCTTCCTACCAGCAGCACCAGCACCGCCACCACCGGCACCGCCTGGCTCTGGCCGTCGAGGCGGGAGGCTGCGGTAGCGGCGGGGCGGCCGGCGCTGGCGGCGGGAGCGCCAAGCCGAAGAGGCCCAAGGAAAAGCGGGACAAGGAGAGGAGGAAGCACGGGGCCCTGCCCCTGGTCGCGGCGGTGGGAGATGGCGGCGGCGGCCTGAGTGCGGCAGGCCGGGAGGAGAACGGAGAGGTGAAGCTGCTGTTGCCGAAAGGTGAGGGGCGGGCGCTGTGGCTGTGCGCGGCCCGCGGGAGATCGCTCGCAGCCCACAGCCTGAGGGAGGCTAAGGGGCGGGAAGGGGGGTGGAGAAGGCTGGAGGAGATCTGGAAGGGGCAGCAAGCCTGGGCTGGGTATGGTGCTGTACGTGAAGGTGCCCGGAGCTGCTGTAGCTGCCGTGAGGGAGCAGGAAATGGTTGTAATGCTCGGGTCGAGCCGTTAGAATGGCTGCCTGCCCCCGCCCCGCCTCAGCACGCTGGCCCCAGGGCAGCGCCGCTTCACGGGGGCCTTACCTGTCTTCCCCCTCCACCCTGCCCTCTACGGAGCTGGGGGTAGCTAGGCTTGTGGACTGCGTGCTAGACCCTGGTAGGAGACCGCTGGCGTTGTGTAAGTTTGTGGAGAAGGCAGTGGCGGCTTAGTCTGCCGTCAATCCTGTCAAAAAAGGGGGTGTGGAATTAGCGATGGCGTCAGCTAGAAGCTGCCAGAGGCCTTAAGTTTTCTTACCTATTAGGGAAATAAGGGTGCCTAGTAATTTACTAGAGGTCTACGAACAAAACTGAATTTTTGTCTTTGCTGTGGATGGGAAAATAGAAAAGATCACATGTTACCCCCGCCCAATTTTAAAATTAAATCCCAAATGATCTCGTTTATTAGGCTATTAATTTTTACACGCTAAGTCATTGAGATCTATGAGGCATGCAGTTAAAATTCAGATACTTAGACTTTTAACATCTCATTTAGTTGCTGCTTCAGGTTTACTTTATTTACTGAAGATCACTGGGTGAAAATCTTCCAAGAAATGCTCGAGACCTTCAGAAGAAGGGGGGAATGCTGGGTTAGTTTATTAATGGGGCTGGACAAAAATGGCCATGCCAGGTAAGACAAGATATTAGGCTAGATTCTTGCTTAGATTCTTGCTGACTGAGCAACAGTAGATGCTTAGGAAGTAAAAGACAGTACAAGAATATAGGAAGATAGTACAATAATATATGCTTTTATTTCCAGTGTATGTTTTCCCAGTCTCCAGTGACCTTAAACCAGATGTTGATGCTTTTATATTTACATTGAAATACGAAGAATTGAAACATTCACTCTGTTACCTAGTTTAAGCAAGTATCCTTTCTTTCAAAGGAAAGATAAATTATAGCTGTTATGTAGGCATAGGTTACTTTGATTGTGGTCTATACCTGCACTTATGGGATGAGCCAAGCTTACAGAGAGCAATTATTGATATCAGAACGCCTTTTCGTCTATTGATTACGTTGTCTGGCTGCCTTACTGCATTTGCCGCTAGTTTCCACTAGTATCTTCGTCTCTGATTCACTTACCTTTGAGTATTCTTTTTTTTTTAATTACTTGTTCTTTTTGGTCAGCATGTTGCACGTATCTTTTTGTTCTTGGAGTCTCGATTGCTGGTGTACATGTGGGCTTTAAGTATGTCATTTAAGTGCTTTAAAATATTTCATTTTAGGGTTTTTTTTCTTGTTCCTGTCCAAAAAATGACTTAGGAAAAGTCTTCAGAAATGATACTCAGTACACGTTTGGTGTTGGTGAATCTGCCTTCTTTTCAAGGATAGCTGTTAAGAAACTCCCCAATATCTTTCTAGCAAAGCTATGGAAGTAATAACCATATTCACTCAGATTGTCATAGTGTCCTACCAGTGTTACACAATCATGTTAATAAAACCCTGAGAACAATATTACAATAACAGGATGAAATGCTTTTTGCATATTGGTAAAAGAAATGATGGCAGTGATGGTGTCAACTGAATAATTGTTAATTGAACCCTCCTGGAAGCAGCGATTTGTCTTTAAAGAGGAGATTCTGCACCTTGTATCTGGAAAGGGTATTTTTCTCAGAAATTATATACTGACAGGCACAAGTACTTAATGTTTTAGTTGCTGTTTGCTCAGAACAGATCTTTTAACCTTTCATTTATTTCTTGAAAACCTAAGTACAGGCAACAAATAATGTTTTCCAAGGCAAATGATGCCTGTATGGCATCTGGGTCCCCAGATTTCTGTTTAGAGGAAGTGGTTTCTATAGCTAAAATTTTGTGGTGTAGTTTCCTATACAAATGAAAAACTTTATATTCATTATACTGTATATTTTTGCAGAGAAGACTGTAAAAAAGTGAGTGATGCACAGAGTATTCTGCTGAGAGCAAATAGCCTTTTTAAAGTGGTTATGTATTTGGCTGTAGATTAAAGAACAGGTTTGTGCTGTTAAGCCTGTGAATAATTTACTTTTCAGAGAGGAAAGGAGAAATGTGGTTATAATGCAGGGAGAAAAGAATGACTGGGGGGGCATGCAGAATCCTAAGTACAGAGGAAAACTGAGAATGATATATCAGGGTGGGAGGGTGGAACAGGCAGAATTTGTGCATTGGGATTGCCTGAACTATGGCATAGGCTAGAAGAAGACACCATAGGGACTCTGCTTGCAGCAGTGATGAGTGAATGTGGAATGATCAAATTTGAGATACTGACAGGAAAGAGGGAGGAAATAGCATGCAAAAGCTGTGTAAGAGGGAGGTGATTCTGATCTTGCTGTAATGCAAAAGACATATGTAGGTGCTGTAGAAAAGGCAAGGAAGGTTAAAGAAAGAGTAGGATAGAAGGAGAGTGGAAAACTTAGGCAACCCACAGATATGACATCAGGGTGAATTTAGAGAATTTCGTATAATGAAAAAACCTGAGGGGCTTGCACACACAGAATATATTAGGGGAAAGTAGAAATAAAATGTACCCCTTTAGATGTAATGAGGTGAGTTCATAGAAGCTGTCGTATGTGCAGCTGGTAATACTTTGTAAAAATCTACCTAATGCAGGCAAGTGCAGTCTCCTTTTCCTTTTGGTGCCATGGAAAGTGAGCAGCAACATGGAATTGACAGTATTGATTGTTTTTTCTCTCATAGCATTCAGAACTGATACACATATCAGTGTTGCACCTGCCAGAAAGAAAATTGTGCAGATGAGGAGACTAGAGGTGCAGAAATCTCTAAAAGAGGCAAAACTATCACAAGATAAGCCGGTGGAATGGTTGAGATTTAGTTGATCGTCTTGGGGCTGTGAAGATGGAAAAACTCTTCTTCCTCTTCGCAGCCGAAGTGGAGATACATTGCACGTGTGTACACAGGATGGAGTGGAATTCCCAACTGAACTCTGTATTGATAAGGGTGCCAGTGTCTATGAATTGGAAGGAGTCACATTTCTAATTAGTGAGCTGTGTGCATACTCTGCTACATACAGCAGTTATGACGCTCGGAGAAAAAGGTTTATCCTGGTTAGAGAGAGGGAGGACCTGCACAGACCTTAGTACTGGAGAAAATGAAGAGTGAAGCTAAGGGGATCGGGGGAAGAGTGGCAAAATTTGTTTCATGGGATTGCTGGGACTGTGGTGTGGACAATACAGGGAATCAGTGTGTGCAATGATGTGGAGTGAATGAGTGTGAGATCTGGACTTGGAAAACTTTCATCATAGGACTTTGAGTAGTACCAATAGCTTTTTTCTAATTCTGGTTTACTTACTGTGATGATGGTAAGGGATATTGACTCTGAGAGGAAATTGTGAGATTTTTCACCTGCCATTCAAAAAAGCTGATTATAGGAGCTGATGTTTGTCCTTTGCTTGCAATAGTGATTACTAGGTAAGAGAGCCTAGTTTTAAGGCACCTTTCTTGCCTAAGTGATAGGAAGATGTTAAGCCTGGTTATAGCCAAGGTGGATGATATGTTTAAAGCTCTTTAAAATTTTTGTATTTTCTTCCTTGAACAAGTCTTAATTTACAGATTTCTCCGGTCTTTTCATTCATTGGAAAGACCTTTAACTTGCAGAGTAATAATCAGGCCTTACAGCTTTTAAATGAATGGCGTTCAGTGAACCCTTCTGAGATGATGATCCGGCATGCAGAGAACCTGGAAGAACATTTTGCCATATGTATGATTTATGCTGCAGATATGAGGTTTAGGCTGTTTAAAATAAGCTTAAATTTCACTTGCCAAGTACATTCTGATAGTGGAATTAGAAGTTGTGTAACTATTTTTGTTTTAAGACATGGTGTGAACCTGACGGAAACGACTGCTGTTCCAGTTTATGACTATACTGATTGAGTTAGTCATTTAACTGGTACTCTGCTCTAGCAGTTCATAGTTGAAATTGTTTTCTTAACAGTGCAAAGCTCAGCTCAGCCACTCCCCACTTCATCAGGTGATGCCTGTCCAAAGTTTTTTGTTTTGGTCCGTAGACTTGCTGTAAGGTGTGATCCAGATGCATGAACCATCTTTTCTTTTTTTCTTGCCATCTCTGTGTACAATTTCCCTTTCCCTCTTTTTTTTTTTCTTCAATGATCCATTTGCTGATAAGATTATCGTAGTGTGCAAGCAATTGCAAAACGAGACTGGTATTTTTAACTTGCAGATGGGGGTTCCCTGTATGAGCAAGAAAGCTGAACATAGTACTGTAGCTCTTGTTTTTACTTCTAGTGTTTTTTTTTTTTTCTTTTTTTCCCTTTCTTTCTTCTGCTGTCTTTGAGGGATAGATTAGATTAGATTTCAGGTGGGCATTTACCAGTGATTCTTCTGATAACTGTTGCTTTGGGCTGCATGACACTGCTGGGTTTTAAGCTTTAGAGAAATTGCACTTTTCAGGCTTATTAAGTTCGGTTTGCATCCGGAGGGATGTGTGTTTCATAGTCTGACTTACTGAAGTAGGTTGAAGAAAGTTTTGGATCTTCTTTTCCCTTTCTTTAGAGCTGGGACCATGCATCTTGCTAGTTAGGTTGTCTTTTTTTTTCTTCTGCTAAACATTTCCTTCTTCTGTTTATTTCTATTTCCTTTGCTTTTTTTTGTACTGTGTTGCTTGACTCACTTCCCCCTCCCCCCTGCCAAACCCCTTAAATTCAGCAGTCATTTTGATGCTTGTGAGGCCTCTTGGTAGCTCTCTTCTGAAATCTTTAATGTATGTCTGTTTAGCACCCCACTGTAATCAGCAATGTCTGGAAACTGTTGAGAGTTTTAAGTGTGGTATACAAGAGGAAGAGGGACTTATCAAATTTCTTTGGATGTTCTAGATTTATATGCAGTTTAGGTTTGAGAGCTGACAGTGACATTAATGAAAGCATCCAATGTTGAGATGAATTCGGATGAGTGTATCTTTCTCCTGAGGGACCCTGTACCCTTTTTGTTTCTGTGAAATAACATGAAGCTTTGCTAGACAGAAAATTTTTCATTTTCTCAGCTGAAGAATAAACAAAGCCCCTGCTGCACCCCAGAATCCAGCTCTGTGTGTAATTTACACAGCAGAAACTTGTTCTGGTTGTAGAATGATAAATAATGTTTTTTTTTTTTAGTTGAAACAAGATCAGTAGGCTGAAACATTAGATCTGAAACCTCTTGTAGCGACCTTGTTTGCAGCTGTCATGTCCTCCACTACCAATTTCTGATGCAACTCCCAGTGCTTGAACATAAACTTGGCTCATTCAGTTCTGCATGTAGAAGGTCTCCTCTAGAAGCGCAAAGATTAGAGGAATTGCAAAGATTAGATTTAAATTTCTTGGAAGTGTTTTGATTCTGAAAGGGGTCTGTCTTCCTTCCCATTCATTGGAGGGCTTGGGGAAATGTTCTGTTGGAATGAGAAAGCTATCATGATTTTTTTTTTTTTTTTTTTGGGTCTCAAATACTGTATGGGTTTTTTCATGTTCATTAAGTCAGGAAGCCTGCTCTTCAGTGTACCTTGTATGACTTAATAAAAGTGCAGGTGTCAAAACCGTTAACAGAGTGGTGTTAAACGTATTTCATGTATCTGCATGACTAGATAAACATGGCTTCTTGAGGTTTTTTTTTATGGGTATTTGTATAAAGGGAGGAGAGTGCCAGTGGAAGGAATGGTGACTGATGTTCTTGTACTCCCCTCCTCCTCCCCTTTCCTTTCAGTTACAATACTGTTGGTGTTAACCGTATTGATGGTGTCCGTTAGCAGTAGTTTGTAAATATTTTGCTTGATGTGCAGTGACAGCCCTTAAATCAAAGGGAGGAGAGAGAGGCAGAATACTTTGAACATAATCTATGACTGACTACTAATGTGGGTTACCATCTGGAAAACTGATGCAAAGCAGCTGCAGCTTTTGGCATCTGACAAGGTTGTAAAGCTTGCTTCTTTCAGTGCTGAAAAGGACTTGCTCAAGCTCATGCATCCGTTTCAAGGTGCGAATTTCACAATGTGATGGTGACTTTGTTGCACATAATCCACTACAGAGCATTTCCTGCTTGACTTGTTCTCTATGCACTTGATTTACCTTTTTGTCTGTAGAAAGCTTGCAGTAGAGGCAGAGAGCTGGTTAGATTTCTGGTGATATGGTCTGTGAATTTGTGTTCCTTTATTTACTACTTAGGAAATACCTTCTCATAATGATTACAGTTATCTACCTAGTTAGGAAACAGAAGACTCTTTCTATAGCCTTTAGCTGTAAATGGCTGTTTACCTTAAAAATACAGTACATATTCGATTTCTTTTATTTATGTACTTCACCCAACATCCAGAAAAAGTAGAAGCATTTGGATTTGAGGAGAAAGTGTGCATATCACTCTGAATTAATTCATTTACTCATGTGCATTCACTGTAAAATGAAAACATTCTTCAGATGCCATTTAGGAAGGTGAGGTGGAACACTTCTTCATGGTGGAGTTCTTCCTGTCTATATATATCACTTTTTTTAATATACTGCTGTTGCTGCATTTCATTCATGGGTGTACTGTTTCTATGACATGAAAACTAAAGAAACCTGACTTTGTGGTGACACTTATATTGTGAACTTGAATGAGATATCTAGAAATCTCTTCATTCCTTGGGTGCTGTGTTTGCTCCAAACAGGGATACTTATTCCTACAGAACTCTGTATTTTAAAAAGTTTACACATGGCATGGTGTTAAACCACAACAGCTTATTTAGTAGAGTAAAAAATAACTCTATAATAATAAAAACTTTTTTTTCTTCAGGCAGTAGAGCTTGAAAGCTAAGGAGCGAGCCTAACTCTTACTGCACCTTCCATAGCTGATTCCTGCTGTGCTTGGAATTTCTTTTTTTTTTTTAACCCTAGTAGGGAGGATTTACAAACTCTGTTTAGTCTGTGACCATTTATTTCCTGAGCAGTGTATTTCTCTGTCAAAAGCATATAAAGCAAAAGTGCATTTTGATAGGGGAAACACTTCATTAAACGATACCCTGGGATACAAATTACTCAGAACTTTTGGCTGTTAGTGTATTTAGAGGTACGTAAAGGAACAGGAAGTGTGTGTGTGCAGGAAGAACATGTAGTACAATGAGCAATGATGTGAGAAGACTCTAAAGGTTACTATGCTACAGTAATGTTTGTAAGTATGAAAAGTTTGTATGTAATAATTACTGTGTTTTAGTCATAATTGTCCCTAATATAGTTGTTAAAAACATAGTGGAAAATACAGATTAATGTGAAGGGACCTGAATATATCATCTGCTTTTTGGAGTGAGTCCCTAAAATTTGTCAAATGAACAGTAAGATAATGTTTTGAGGACCACTGATGACTTTGGGTGTCGAATGTCACAAGGAAGCTATTGCAGCAGTAGTAAGCATTGGGCTAAGGAGAAATAGCTATTGGCTGTCTCAATACAATATGGTGAGTAGAAACAGAGACATCAGTCATCCAGCTGTGTTCCAGCCAAGTTGAGAGCTAGGGCATTGCTTAGGGTTTTGGATGATCTGTAGTAGAGGAACTGGTATTTTCCCAGAGAGACTTGTTCCATTGCATTTTTTTGTTGGTATCTTATATGGCTCTGAAGTATTTTTTTCTGTCACTTCAGATGTGATTCATGGCACCATGATTGACTTTTTCTCCTGTTGCAAGAATCGGGATTCCAACTTCTAAGATTTGGTATTTTCTCCCTTTTCAAAGTAGAGCAGACATAAGAGAAATTTTTTGTCTGTTTTGATCCAGTAATTTAAAAAAAAATCACCCACCAAAAAAACCCCCAACAAACAGATAAAATGTTAGACAAATCCTCATATTCAGTACCTGACTAATCTTTTGATTATCACTTACCAGAACAACTTTGTTAAAAGGAGAGAGCAAATAACTTGGCTTAAATAAAACCGAAGTTTATATTGCTGTAATTTTTTTTTTAATATCTACTAAAATGGAAAAACAGTTATTGAAATGTAAATATGCTTAGGTGGCTTCACTTAAAAATATTGTATAATGTTGATGAATTTTGAAAGGATTACTATAAACGTTTTTGTGATTTCCTGCAGAATATGTGCTGTGTCTATTTTTTTTTAATTAAACTT
>VZTQ01003330.1:0-13567 GCA_013400755.1 Pelecanoides urinatrix
GCCGCCCAGAGCGGGGTGTCCCTGCAGTGAGCTGCTTGTCGGCGCCCATTGACTCGCTGCTACAACTTCTTTTCACCAGAGAATGAAATTTCAAACAGAATTCCCCGCCGGCTGTCCAGCGTTGGAGCTGGAGCTGGAGCTCTCCCCCAGCACCACGCTGCGGGAGCAGGTGCCTGCTAATTTCCTTCTCTCTCGTTAATCTTTAGAGGCTTTTCCTCTAAAGAAGGTTCCTAGCATCGTCCCCCATTTCTTGTTTTCTTTCATTGGAACCTCCACGGCACTTTCCAAGTTTCTAACGATCCACGCTCTCAGAAATGTGCTGGCAGAAACAAACCCTCCCGAGAGCAGAAATGCCTGACGGCAGCGGGGAGAAGGATTTGTTTCATGCCTCGGAAGAAAGGTGAATCTCGAGTCAGAAAACTGGCGGGGTTCACGGGGGGGGCACAGACTCGCGTACCCCTGTGCCCCCCCCAGCAGCCCCCTCCTGCCACGGCTGCTCCCCGTCCCCCCTGGGCGCAGGGCCCTGCCGCAGCCCCGCCGGCTGCCGATAAACAAGCTACTATTTGTTTAAAACTCCATTACCGGGACAGGATACGGTACCAAACCATAAATAAAAATGTGATCGTATCTCACCAATTGCGGTACCTTCATTTATCACCTTGTGAGACAGAGTGCTGATAATACCAGTATATTTGATATGCAACAATCAGTCACTTCTTCGTATGCCCTAATACATCTCAGATTAATTGATAAGATGTTTATTGCTTGGGTTTTTACGAATAAATATAATCCCCAAATACTGAGGCTTCTTCCGGAGTGTTCCTTTTTGATTCAGAGCTGACTGAAGTTAGAAGAAAAATGCAGAACGACTTCAGAAAGTTGGAGATCAGGCCAGTACAGAGCGTGTTCCCTTTTTTCCCCCTCAGGAGTTTCAAATCTATTTGTTTATAAGCTGCCTTTGCAGTTATATAACTTTGTTGCTTCCTGACTTTTCAGAGCTCATTAGGAATGTTTATAAGATCAAAGGGAAAAATGTGGATGATCATAAGAGACTCGTCCCTCTCTGGTGCTGGCATTAACCCCTGGCACTGAAGCCCATGTTTGGCATTATTCTGCTGGCGAGAACCTGCTTCCCGTTCTATTCCTGGTTTGCAAAAGACCTTGGTGCAATTCTTTTTTAAAAATTCACCATAGAATCATAGAATGGTTTGGGTGGGAAGGGATCTTAAAGATCATCTAGTTCCAACCCCCCCTGCCATGGTCAGGGACACCTTCCACTAGACCAGGTTGCTCAAAATTAATCCTATCAAAATGTTACTGCCAAAATTAACCTTTAGAGTGACCATGTGGGACCACCGTTACATTTCTGTGCTGCTATTTTGAGATCAAAATGGCAAATCCATAGTAGGCAGACAAGACACCTAAGCCCTCCTAGCTTTGAATCTGCTGTGTTGGAAATGAGCTGTACAGAAGAATTCTGTAATTGTTGTTTCTTGGTAATATATTTTACCAGCAAAGTCTCAGTAAAGACAGACTGACAGGGGCAGAGGAATACGTGAAGTACGTGTCTGATAGGAGAAAGTGTAAGCATTCAGGAAGCAAAAAAGAACCTTAAATAGATGGTTAGTCTTCTGGCTGTGCAACCGTCAGCCTTCTTCCTTGTCACCCTCCTTGCTCTAAACGTCCTTGGCCATTAGCCTCTCCATACATTGTGTTGGGATGAATTACGGTTAAATTAGTCCTGCGCAAAAGGATATAAATTTAAAACTCGGATAAAGGTTAATCTCGTGCTCAGATGACAGGTCAGGCTGGGGGACGTGGGGAAGCCCTGGTGAGCCGCAGGGCGAGCGGGGCTGGCATCGCCTGCTGCCTTCGGGGGGCCGGGGGCCGCCGGGCCGCTGCGGCCGGGCCACCCCTGCCCGTCCCCGGGGCCAGCGCCGCCGCCTCCCACCCCTCCCTCCTGGAGCCGGGCCTGGTTAATTGGGTACATAATGAGTCTGATCTTGTTCTTAGTGGAGTCAATAGTAGGTCTGGGACCAACATGTCATGCTTCTTTTCCTGTTTTAATTTACATTGATACTTCTCTTCATTTAAAGGCGGCTCCTTACTTCAAATGACTCTTGATCAAAGGGTGAGTCATCTGTGCTGGTTTAGCTGCATACATAAACAGGCACATATTTCTTCATTATCTACGTTGGGGAGCTCCTTGCATAAAGATCTCTTTGTCAGTTAAGTGAATTGAGCTTTTCTCATCACTTCCCAAAGAATTTCATCTCGGTCTGACAGAGGCCCATAGCTGCCTATTGCAGGAAAAGAAGTTACAATATTAAAAAATGTCACTACTGTAAATTTAGCAAAGATGAATAAGAAATTGCAATATTAAAAAGTGTCACTGCTGTAAAATATAGCAAAGATGAATAATTGAAACGATTTACAGTCCCATTACAGAAACTATACGTTACACGCACATATGCATCTAATGGTCACGCTAACCATAAATAACTCTTCAGTGCATTGCCTTATCTGGGGTGTCTGTGAAGATAGGAGAGGAAATATGAGACAATAAATGCATTCGTAATGCTGTCGCAATCTTATCAGTTTAAAGAACTTTCAGATGGAAAGTTCCTGATTACGGGTCAGACCCTGCAAGGTGATGGCTCTTCATGAGGGGCAGATGGAAGCTGAATGTGCCTCAGAATCACAATTTTCTGTTCAAACTCTCCTTGCATGTCCATGGAGATGTTTTTCTTCCTCTTGTATCAACAACCATCTTAAAGGGAGAACACAGGTATGCTGAAAAAATCAGCATCATGTAATGTGAAGCCAATGATTAAATCACATTAGTACCTGCACGGGTGTGTGCGTACGTGTGTGCAAAGCAAAGAGAGAAACTGAAAAAAGGCAAGCGAAGGCAAAGAGCAAAACCTGTGAAAATGAGGTGACAGCTTGGATTTCAAATGAGTCTCATGGAAGCGTTTGTATCATCTTTGGGACGTTAAGAGTAGGTCTCCGTCTCTGGTACCTGCATCTGAATCAGCCTTGCACTGGGAGAAAGACGGCATAGCTGCCTTGTATTAAAAACATTTTTTTTTCAGGCAGGCAGAAAATGGAAGGGGAAAAAAACAAACTAAAAATAGAAGAAGAAAGAAAAGCTCATGATCTTAGAGCTATCTTTTAAAAATGTGGGTTGTCTGCCACAGTTCCCTCACTCCTGCATGAAAAGCCTCAGGTGGCACCGCCCGGTGTGAAGCCTGGGCAGGGCGATCCTGCGCCCACCTCCGCGGGCGCTGAACACCGTCCCCGCACCGGGATGTGCTTTCGGAACCACAGGGGAGCGTTTGCTGGAGCAGGCTGGCAGAGGGCCGCCAGACTGCTGAAAGAGGCGTAAAAAGGCCTGGAGAAGTTAAATGAGGAGCAGAGACCTGAAGTCACTGATACCATTGACCAGATGCCACGTGAGGGACGAGTAAGCTGAGCCCAGGCTCCAGCTGCTTTGTTTTTGCGAAGATCCACCCCACGGGCAGGACGACTCACGGCTGCAAATATCGCTTGCCCCTGAGGATGACTAACACAAAGCGCTTTGGGGCAAATGGCTCAGCACAGCGGGCATCCCTCCGCGGGCGGTGCCGGATCCCCGCCAACGTGGGCTTCCTGCAAGCCTCACACATCTTCTAAAGCAAGAAAAGGATGAGTCAGAAATCATTTCAGAGCAGTTTATTGCCCAAGAAATTAAATCTGTTGACTCACACAACTAAACCCTCAATTTAACAAACATGACATGATTTCCATATTACCAGATAAGTTGTGCCTAAATCATTAGATAATAGTGTAACTGGAGTGTACAGGTGTTCCTCAGAGTTCTTTCAAAGCTTTTAGCACAAAAATAAGCAAACAAACAAAGAGACAAACCCCAACATAACTGGTGTTTTAGCAGCAGAGACAGGGTGTCAGGAGAAAAGGTCTTTGCTCTGCAGCTGAACGGGTGGTGAGCTGACTCTGGATGAGATGGGAGTTGTCTGCGTTTTGAAAGTATAAATTCTGGGTACACGCTCCTATTCTTCGCTGTGTTGCACAAAGTGAACCTTCCCCCTATGCAGGCAGCCAGCTTTGCAAAGATAAACTTCCACCCGTCAGAAAAGCAAAGCCCATGACAGTACCTGCACAGATGTGCTATGGTCTTCCCCGGCACAAGCTAATTTCTAACGAGATATGCCCGGATGCGTTTTGTAGAATGCCCGTATCTGCTGGTTGCAAGCTTTTGACTCTTACAAGGTGGGGATGGGGAATGCTACCTATAGATTAAACTCCCATGCCCAAATGCAGTCCCACCACTCCAGCTGTGGGTGCCCTTGGCTCTGCCCCGGCTGGAGGGTGCCCGTGGGGGCACCCGGCGACAACAGACCCCGGGCAGCAGCCGGCACAGACCTCGGGTCTCCTCGGCTACAGCTGGACCAGGATGAAGGTGGATTGCACGAGTGGACACGGGAGGGAGAAGGTCCTCCAGCCTTCCTGCCAACCCCGACTCCAGGGCGTGCAGGAGGCTGTTTCGGGGTGCTCTGCAGGTTTGTGGGCGCCGGGCAGAGCGAGCTGCCCGCGGGGAACCCTGCAGAACGGCGAACGCTGCGCGGGGAGGAGTGGGACAGCCATGGAGCCCGGAGAAAAGGCGAGAAATGTGCTGCCTTTTGCCATGAACTCTGCTGCTGCTGGACTTTGCACTTGATACGTGACACGCTTGGAAGAGGCTTCCTGGAAAACACTTTTTCAGCCCCATACAGAAGTAGTACGGAGAGGGTTTCCTTTTTTCTCCCCCCATTCGTTTGTCACAAAATGGGTTGGTCAGAAGCTTAATGCTCACTATTGCAAATCCCTTTCCGTGCAAGGGTCCTTTCTTGTCATGGGTATGAAATAAAAAGGAAAAGACATGAAAAGGGGGTCGCAGCACTGAGCGTTTACCCAGCCGCCAAACGGAAAGCCACAGCCCACCCGTGTGTGAGACCACGCGGTCAGATTGCCATACGCTAATGCAGATATCCCACAGAAAAATAAAGTTGCAGTGTACTGTTACCCTTGCACCCACGGTGCTCGTCACACGCACCCAGGGCCTGACCTAGGCTCTTGTGCGTGTTGAGTCGCAGTGTCGGAAATGCGTGGGCATTCAGGCACCACCTGAACTTTTCCACCAGAGCCGTGTTATTCCCCAGCAGAAAAGGACATACGCCCTCCAAATGCGCTTTATAGCCAACGCTCCCTGCTCTCAGCGTGGGAGGAAAGAAGCAGGGCTGCTGCCGCCGGCGTCCCAGCCAGGCACCCCGGCAGCAGCGCCCTCGAGCAGCCCCTCGGGAGCAATGGAGAGGAACTGCTTTATGAGCGCAGGCTGTTTGCTGAGAGCCAGGCTGGAAATGATCTCCTTAGGTGAATCAGTTGTCACTCCCAACACAGACAGTCTGCTGTAATATTCCAGAGACACATATATAGTGTCCTTAGCTGGCTCTGTGCGTTAATATCACTTTAATCCAAAAGGGGAGGCATTTCTCACCGGTGATCGGCCCTGGCTTTAATGAAATCATGCAGATGGTTTTTCCCCTGGCAGAGATTAACGCTCGTGTTGTGGTGGTGAGGTTTACAGCTGCCGTCCAGGCTGGAGTCACGCAGGAGGGAAATGGTCCGCAGCAGCAGAACGTGCCATCCAGCCCAGAGCCAAGGGTCAGGAGAAGTCTGAAAGCTGCAGGCCTCCAGGTAATCATTTGGGACAAGTCTTTGACTGCAGTATTGGAAGGAGGTATTTAAACTAGTTTGAAATGAGCTCTCCTGGACCGGAGCTAGCAGCAGGGCACTCAGCGGAGCTGCTTTGCTCCCACCTGAGCGTTGGTGCGTCCGCCGCCTCCCAGACCCGGCAAACGGGCTGCTCGCAGGACACGGGGCCGCCACGCCAAAATCCTCCCCTGCGGACCACGAAGCACATCCACGCGCTGAGCCGTACCTGTGGGGTGAAAGCCGATGGCAAGGAAGCCAACGAAAAAAGTCATGAGGCTTCTTATGGGACCTGAGGCCAGCAAATGCCCTGGGAACACCATCTGCACTGGCCTTGAGCCACTGTGTGCGGAGGGAGAAACCAGCTCCATCACTGGTGGATGCTGTTGGGTCTCACTTCATGGACGCGGTGTTTTCCTGGTCTAGTCTGCCTCTGAAGGTACATTTTTTGTGTGTAGTAGACAGCAGCCTTGAAAAATATTTGTCTTCAGTGTGTATTCTGCTGCCTGACATAAAAGAGTCAAAGATTAAGATCAAGAGAATATCATATCATGAATAATTTAGTTACTAAATTTAGCATCTTACTCTGCGGAGGCTATTTGGAAGGAAATATGAGTTCCCTGGTATTTACCCTGTGCACAAAAGTATTTGAAAAATCTTCTCAAAATATTCAGTCATTGGCTTGATCATGAATAGTCAAAATTAATACTGGTCAAATAGCTCACCCACTTTTGCTTCTCTCTCTGAATGGGGTATGAAGGCATTTCTCATGCACTCATTTTGGAAAGAAAATTTAGGGATTGACTGTCATTAGGTTCAGCCTTAATAAGGGGTCACAGACAAATGAGCTGCCTTTGGAGCAGCTGGGTGAGGAAAATTTGAATTTGTAATTCTTCCACCTATGTTCCTTTATGTATACCTGTGAGCGCATTGCTAAAGTAGAGCGGGAGCGGGTGCCCTTATTTCCCGTCCAGGTTCAGGTGAGGGCGAGGAACGTGACAGCATCTGATGCGTTTCAGTTCAAAGGGAATAATAATTAGCAGGGAAGGTAATAAAGAAAGCAGGGACACAAACTGATGAGCATTCGGTAATGGAGGCAGCAAAGAAACCCAAAACTTTTCTTGTGTGAGACTAGTTGGGGAGTGCGTGTGTGTGTGCGCACGCGTGTGTGCTTGTGTGTGCGTGTGCGTGTGTGTGTACACGTGTGCAGTGCAGGTGTGTAGGTGTGTGTGTGCGTGTGTGTGTGTGTACACGTGTGCAGTGCAGGTGTGTAGGTGTGTGTGTGTGTGCACTTGCCTGTGTGCGTGTGCGTGTGTGTACCTGTGCAGCTGTGCGTGTGTGCACGTGTAGATGTGTGTGTGCGTGTGTGCTGGGTGTGCCCGGGGCAAGCGGTGGCCGGTGCCCAGGGCTGGGAGCCAACGCCGGGTGTCGGGACAGGCACCGGCTCTGCCAGCGGGAACGACAGGCACATTTCTCCACGTGACTGTAAAGTGCAAGTTTATAATCTAATACTAAACATTCAGTTTTTCTGAAGGCCTTAAACAGGTCTTAAAAACATATTTGTCTGAACTTTGTTCAGATAAAGCTGATTTTAGAAGATGGAATGAACATGGATTATGAACAGTTCATAAAGCAAATTCATTAAAAAAGATCCCAATGCCTGTTGCAGACTTTTTTTTTTTATCTTGTTTGAGTTACTGGATAAGCTCTCCCAGAGATTACTCACTCATTATCAATGCCTGCTGTTTCTCAGGCACTTGCTGCTCCCAAGTCCGGGGCATAAATCGGCTTTTTGTGTGCACCTCCGGTTGTGCTGTATGCTCTTCTTTTAATCTGTGGCATGGCATAATAAATTGGAAGAAAGGGATTTAATTGAGTCTTTTTGTTTCTTGCAAGCTTTGCCTTTTCTATAAATCTGTTAGGTTTTCCACAGGCCAGTGGGGAATAAAGGTCTGAGGAGTCCAGAGCACCGGACGCCTCTGCCTGCAAGTTCTGCCTTATCTCCATAAAAATCCTGTTGCGGTAGCTTACGTTCATGCCTTAGCGCCTCAGAAGATTTGAAATCCTCCCTTGCAAATAGCAGATGAGCTGGTATTGAATAAGAAAGCCATCTTAACAGGCTGCCCAGGGCAGTGGTGGAGTCCCCATCCCTGGAGGGATTTAAAAGACGTGTAGATGCGGGGCTTGGGGACATGGTTTAGTGGGCATGGGGGGGTTGGGTTGACGGTTGGACTCGATGACCTTAGAGGTCTTTTCCAACCTTAGTGATTCCATGAGTCTATGATTCTGTCTCACTCAAGTCTTTGTTACCAAGAACGGCCCGGGATAAGCGCACACCTCCCGGTGAGCTCGGTGGCGGCGGGGCCGAGAGCCCCCGCCAAGCCGCCGGCCCTCCCCGTGCCGCTGGGGTCGGCGGTGCTGAGCGGGGCTCAGCCTCCGGCACAGCCCCGGCTGCGGCAGGCGAGGCACCGGCAGCGCTCGCACCGCCCCGGCGCGGGCCGAACGCCCGCGTCCTCCCCGCCGCGCCTGCCGCGGTGCCGCCAGGACCCTCCTCCGCCCTACCAGGAACGGTTCCCAACGCGCGCCGCATCTCCCCCGAAAGAAACGCTGGGAAATTCAGCAACCTGCGTTTTTTCTCAAGGACAAACTGCCTGGGAGAACTCGGAATAACAGCCCACCTGGGCAGCCCAGGGGATTTCTGGTTTTGTCGTTGCAGCAGAAATCTTATTTTCATCTTCCGCGGAAGGATTAAGAGCAGCTCTAGCCACGTCTGTGGCTTCCTATTAGAGAGCATCCACGGCCGGCTGGCGTCCATCGGCCTGTGCGGAGGGGCTCGAGCTTTCCGCCCTGGGAAGCTGGGCACGGGTCCCCCCAAGCTGTGTCCTCCCCCCCGCTGAGCCGCCCTACGCGGGCGCTGGGGCTCGTGGTGCCGCGGCATCGCTGCCGCATCGCTCCCGGCGCCCGCCCGCCGCTCCGCACCAGCAGGAGGATGGCAAACGCCCAGCCCCACGCCAATTAAGAAGCACCAAAATCCTCAGTGCTTAGTGCTTAATTTGAGGAGCATCTGCTGCTGGAGCCCCGGCACACGGTGGTGGCACAGCAGCCTTCCCTGCTGCCAGCGGTCCGCGGGCGACTGCTTACCCTCTTAGCTGTGGAAAGCATGACGGGAAGGAAATGAAAATGCTTTCCGTCCTGTTTACAGCATAGGTTTTTTAATTTATTTTTTTTTCACAGCATATATTTTCTGACCGAGCCACGGGTTTTACGGTTTGACCGTGATCCCCATTGCAGAGGGAGCCAGGAAAGGACTCGCCACAACAGCCGCCCGTGATCTAAAAGAGAGGAAACACCTGCTGGAGTCTGGAGCTGCTGATTTTATAACGCCTGAGGCCACTCGTGCATCGACTGAAGGGAACAGAAGCTCACCCGTCTACAGAGGACGCAGACGCGATACCGAGCTGCAGCCGCGTGTGCCCAGGCCCCAGTGACGCCCGCTCAGCCCCCAGTAACGCTTGCTAGCCCCCAGTAACGCCTGTTAGCCCCCAGTAACACCTGTTAGCCCCCAGTTACACGTGATCAGCTCCCAGTAATGTGTACTCAGCTCCCAGTAATGCATGCACAGACCCCATTAACACGTGCTTAGACCCCAGTACCACGTGCCCAGAATCCAGCTGGGGGACAGCACCGGCGTTCCTGGGACAGGAGCGTGGGGTGGGGACCGTCCAACACGTTTTCGGTGTGTTCTGGTTTGTGACCAGGCTGTGCTAATGTACAGACACAAGGATAAAGCACTGATGTGATTGCATAAGGGATTTTACATCAAATCAGCATATCAGGTGTCCGCTTTTGCCGTGCCCTGGGCCAGCTGTCCCTCCCCAGGCGGAGCCGGGCTTCGCTCGCTGAGTGCCGCGCCTCCGATCATCCTTTGCAATTGCAATCCGCTTATTTGTTTAGAAACAACAATACGCTATCCGAGTGCCACAAATCCATCATGAAATCGATTAAACAGTGTAAGTGAGTAACGTGGTGGTTTAGAATATTAGAAAAATATTAGAAAGAAAATCAAAGCATTACGGGACTAGGACTTATTTGTCTGACTTGAAGTTTGCTATAATTCAATTAAAATTAACAGTTTCACACTGATTAGTGACAGTGTTATTCATCTTTCCATGCTTTTGTTTTTCTAAGTGGAATGGCACACTGTTCGTAATGAGGTTAAGCTTTTTGATGGGGATGCTGACAAAGGTTTCAGCTTTACATGTCAGGAGGGCACCCTCCATTTGCAAGGGTCCCTCTTCTTCGTCCTCATCCGACCTGGCTCTGAGCAGCTTTTCTCCCACAGTCTTCATTTTTGTGACTCTCTGCATTCCCTACCATCATTTATTTTTTTCTTACATGAAGCACAGGAGTATTTGTTTCATTTTATTGATGATGAAGTGTTCTCTGTTCATTTTTATTATTGTTATGTGTTGATATTTTGTTTTCACGGAAAATCCAATCCGTGGCAGTAAAATTATATTAGGGATATAAAGAATATTGAATTACAACGTTGAGCGCAAGGGGGACGGCAACCTTGGGTTTCTTGCTGTCGGGACACATTGCTCCGTGCTGGCACGACGAACGGTTTGCAGGCAGACGCCCTGTTCGTGCAGGGAGGCCCTCGAACATCCCCCCTCACGAGGAGAGCGATGCCCTCGCTGTGCAGCGGCGGGGCGGGGGCTCTGGCCGGTTTGCGGGGACACGCGCAGTGCCGGTCCCCGCAATCAGCCCCAGTCAGAGTCCGCCCTGGCAACGCTCGCCAAGGTTTTACCAGCGCCCGGCGAGGGGGGGCTGTCCCGGCTGGGGGGAGCCCGGCCCCGGCACTGCTGCCTGCCCCCCCTGCGGAAGGGGCTGCTAAAAGAAGCGTAAATAAAAATAGGGAAGTGTGTTAATGACGGCACATGTGTTTCTTTGGCTCCAGAAGCTAAAGCAAACCCCAGGCGCCATGGGAACCGGCTTCTGTCGCTGTTACGCAGCATTCAGCATCAATGGACCGCTGGGAATTCACGGGAAGAATAAGCGTTATACCTTTCCAGGGCTATCTGAGTGAGACGATTGCCTGACCCAAATAGATACTTAATGCTTACGACAATATAGTTCTGCAAAAGAAAGAATATAGCAGAGATTTCCATCATTTGCTCATTCACTCGAATCCATATTCTCACGTATTTTTCACAGCGTGTATTAATAAATCTGAACAGGTTAATCTCGAAAGGTGACAGAAGCTCTGCGTCTTCTGGGGGACGTCCCGGGGGAGGGCGGCGGTACGCGCGGCTCTGCCGGGCGGGCACAGCACCCACCTGCGCAGCCCACCCCGGCCCCCGCCGCCGCTGCCCGGAGCACCCCCAGCTCCCCGGCTGCTCCCTTCTCCTCGTAGCTGGGCACTCACGGTTGCTCACACAAGTATTTCCAGCAACAGCAAAAATCACTGGTTACGTGTGTGTACATACACACACACACACGCACGCATATATATATAAAGTACCTTTAATTCTGTTTTGTTGTTCCACAAAGAAGGGGCATAATGCACCTTGTTTTAACACAAGAAATCATGCTTTGACACAAATGACAGTAATTCTGTCTTTCACAAAATTATTTCAAAGAGAGAGACAGCAGTTGTGATAAAATAATACTCTGTGAATGAATTTCATTGTTCTTACTTCTTATTTTTTTCTTAGCGAAAGGTCTGAGCCACGCTATTTATCACTTTTTAAGCAAAAGCACTACCAAAGCTGAAAGAAAGAGGCTGGGGTTCGTGTTTGTGCTCTGCTTCCCGCTCATCCCGGGCGATGGAGCCCGAAAGGCACCGAGGGAGCCCGCCCAGCCCCCTGCCGCGGGGCAGGAGCGGGGCACCCGCAGCGTGCCCACCCCGGACGGACACCGTCCATCCCGCTGGCAACGTCAGGCGAGTTCTCTGGCACGTGTCCGTGAAGCCTGTAAAAATGCCTTTTCCTTTTTCTAATTCATATACTCAGCTTAAAATTCAATATCAAAAGGCTACAGGAAGCCAACCGTGACATTTAATTAATATGTTCCATCTGCTTTTTAGCACATTTTAATTATAAATGGTTAATTTAGTCATGGGGTAAGTTGATCACAGACAAAGAAGCCGGCCAGAGCTCTGTACATCCTCAACGCGATGTCGGGGTCTCTTCCCGCGCCGAGGCTGTGTGAGATCGGCCCACGCTCAGCGCAGCAGCGCGTCGTAACCGGGCTTTGGGGCGGGATGCGATACACGCAAACCTGGAAAAGCAACGAAGCCCCCTTGGGGTGGAGGCCGTTTGAGGGAAAATAAGCTTCCCCAAGCCCTTGGGAAGACCTCCGGGAAATCCGAGCAGGTTTTCCACACCTCTTGCTGAAAGCTCGTGCCCGCTGAACACCGCTGCACCCCACGGCGCCGGCGACGCGGGCGATGCTCCGGGCTGAGCCATCTCCAGCTCGCCTGCAGGCAAATCTGCTGTAAAAAGTGACTTAAGCTAAACTTAAACTCAAAAGCTGTTTACAGCTTCAGCACCTTCATTTTTTGCTTCCTTTCCGCTCCCTCTGAAGTATTTCCTTTTGATATTTTAATTTCTCTTGGGCTAACTTTAAGGAAGAAAGTTAGGTTGAAACAGATGGTTGTCAGCAAACCAATGCTTGCGAAGCACAATTGAGAATTAGCGTTCAAAAACCTAAAACTTGGCACCATCCGAACCCTCTTGATATAATTGTCAAAAGAAATCTGGCTTGGAAATTTTTTGGAATAATATTTTCAAAATTCAAAAGACTGAAACTTTAAACAAACAAAATACACTTTATTTGAGCGTATGCAAGTGGCAATGAAAACCCCTGAAGGTAACTCCTGGAAGGCGAGCGTCTGACCCACAACACGGCTCTTCCAGGCGCTTTTTGACGAGCGCGCTGGGTAGCCGGGTCAGCCGCTGAATAGCAGGACGCATCGTCCAAGGTGCTGGGTTCGACATGAGAATATTGAACAGGTACCCTACATCTCCCAATTTTTTAACGGCTGCGATCCACCCGCGCCGCCGGCCCAGCACCGGCAGCACTGCCGTCGGGGAGCCAACCAGCAGCCCTGCGGACGCAAAACCAGTCGGGGTGAAGGCAATATGAAGCAAGCCACGTCTCTCTTCCAATACAAAACTGTTCGTTGCTAGGCTTTTATTAAAAGTTTCTTTTCTGTTTTCTTTTTACAGAGAGAATTTGATTACTTTGGCACAAATTTCCTGTGTGGTCCTATTAGACAGTTTTGTTGAGAAGACAAAAAAGTCTGTAAATTGTTGCTTACTCCAGTAAGGAGTTTTTTCACAGCAGAAGCATGTCCCAGGTTGAACCTTTTGCTCTTTTGATCTTCAGCCATTATTGTTTTCTTTATGGATGAGGAGGAGCTTTCCCATGAAGGCAGTGTGAATTTATTCCAGGTTGTGAAAATAATTACAGATGAAAAGCATGAGCACAGAAAAGGAAAAAAAAAAAAACCAACATTCTGGTTTTTTGTTGTTGTTTTTTGGTTGTTTTTTTTTTTTAAATCCAGTTGGTGACCAGTCACGAGCGGTGTTCCCCAGGGCTCAGTTTTGGGGCCGGTCCTGTTCAATATCTTTATCAATGATCTGGATGAGGGGATCGAGTGCTCCCTCAGTCAGTTTGCAGATGACACCAGGCTGGGCGGGAGTGTTGATCTGCTGGAGGGCAGGAGGCTCTGCAGAGGGACCTGGACAGGCTGGATCGATGGGCCGAGGCCAATGGAGGAGGTTCAACAAGGCCAAGTGCCGGGTCCTGC